>VZRI01001621.1:604912-702940 GCA_013397515.1 Upupa epops | reverse complement strand
TATCACTAGATGATCTTGAGAAGAGCCTGGCTCCATCCTCCTGACACCCACCCCTCACATGTTTATAGACATGAATGAGGTCACCCCTCAGCCTCCTCTTCTCCAAGCTCAAGAGACCCAGCTCCCTCAGCCTTTCTTCATAAGGGAGGTGTTCTTCTTCCTTCATCATCTTTGTTGCTCTGCACTGGACACCCTCCAGCAGCTGTGTCCTTCTGAAACTGAGGGGCCCAGAACTGGACACAGTACTCCAGATGCGGTCTCACTAGTGCAGAGTACAGGGGGAGAAGAACCTCCCTCGATCTGCTAGAACCACCCCCTTTCTGACCCCCCCCAGGATGCTGTTGGCCCTCTTGGCCACAAGAACGCATTGCTGGCTCACAGTCATCCTACTATCCACTAGGACCCCAGGTCCCTTTCTTCTACACTGCTCTTCAACAGGTCAGTCTCTAACCTATCGTGGTCCCTGGGGTTGTTCTTGCCCAGATGCAAGACTCTACACTGATTCTTGTCAGTTCTTGAAGAACAGAAGGAAAAGGGCTCTGCTTAAAAATTTGCCTTCCTTATCCACTTATTTGTTATACATAAAGTTCTTTCAGTTTTGAGTCACACCCTTACCTCAAAGGCTGCAATTTGTCCCCTGGGTATGCAGTCCCCCAGTACTTACGTTTCCTCATGAGCACATGGACGGTTACATAGAGGCAGGTATAGTATGTGCCGAGACCAGGAGAAAATCATTACCCTTCTCATCGTTGGAGAGCCGTAATTTCAGTTAAGGCTGCTCTCTTTGCTGCTTGAAATTAAGATGAGTAGAGCAGGCGGCTGACTTTGGAAGTTTCTAGTGGTAAATATCCAGAGACTACTATCCCTGTCAAAAGGGATGGATGTTTCAACAGCTAGTCAGCCAATTTCACGCTAAAATTAAAGTTGTCAGTCATCAGGTGGCCTGCTTGGTAGATAAGTGATATTACAGTTTCACATACCCAACCTTCTCCATTGGTCAGGATTTGATGCAGAATCCTTGCTGGCATGCCACTGACACACAAACTGTAGCAATTATTGCTGGCGTTTTTATTCTCAAGGTTTTTTGGCACATTGAGCTCAGATTCCCATTTGCTTGGTTTAATACATGTAAACAATCCAATTTTTCATCAGTTCTGCTCAAGAGCTCATCAGTGACTGCATATGGGTGTAATCAACTAAGCATCGTTTACTAAATTCAAAGCTTAGTTCTTTCATTTCCATCAGTTCCCACTTCTTAAATTTCCTCGAACAGCTCCACTTTTTTAAGCAGCGTTCATCAGGATTCTTTTTTGTTTGTTTGTTTTACTCTTTCCGCATATCACGTTGGTTCTTTTTTTACTGCTTGAAATGTAATTCTACTTTGCCCACATAATTTCTTTGTGAAGCCAGATGGACAGAAATGGTCCCATGCCACACTGAAATACTCCATCTTATTTATACAAGATAAATCTTGCCCCTAAGCAATTCTGAAAACGTGTTCATTATACAATATCTACTGAATTGGTAATTCAAATCATTCTTATATCATCTTCAATCATTCTGCTCTTCCTCTCTATACATATGTACTAGAAATGGAGAAAAAATAAAAACTGTCAGGAAGATGATGACAGGAATCTTGTGAGATGAATTTGCCTACCACTGTTTTGCCCTCCATGATGACAAACACGTTATTTTCCCCCTCACCCTCTATTCCTCTTCTCCATCAAGTATGCAGAGCTCTCTTAGTTTAAGCAGAAAGACTGCTTGGTGTGACTGGCAGTGAGCAAGAGGACAGTGCCTGCTGCGTAGTACCAGGTCTCCCAAATGATTTGCTGATTTTCTGTGCTCAGGATTTCATGCATCTAAATACTCCTGAAGTGCATCTCTGGAAATTCATCCATGGAAAAAATACATTTAGTTCATCGGGAGAGTACATCAGACCTTTGGGGAACGTGCATTCTTGGCAAGTTATCTGCAGTACATAGCTGATAGCTTTTCAAAGTGGTCTCTCTAAAGGCAGAAATCCCTCAAAGACTGAGACTTCAAGGCAGAGGGAGTAAAAACCCTCCCACTGTAGTTAAATATCTCAGTGGACATCAGCATTTCTTCTTCAGTCATGCAGTGCCTACTGCTACACCATTATGCTAATCGTGTGTGTGAAGACAGACTGTACTTTTCATTTAGTACAATGGCAAAAAGCCATTAGTCAGAAGAGAGTGACTGATTTTTTGACCCTTTTGCCTCCTTTGTCTTTCAAAGCTTTTTAGCCCATCCTCTTGTATTCTCCATGCCAATCCATCACCGCCCTCAAAGATCAAGAGAAAGACCATTTGGGCAGTGCAGCACTAATAAAATGTCGCAGTCATTCTGCTCACAATTTCATCCCACCTCAAGTGCTCAGGAGTGAGGTTGGCCACCAGAGTTTATGTCTGGGCAGGAGATGTGCTAGGGAGCTCCCAAGAATTTTACTCGGTGCCACAGATATTTTTGCACACACTAGTCTCAGCACTGTCCTGAACTGAAATCGTCCTGCCCTCAGTATACTAATCCTACCCCTGTGCTTCCTGCTTGCATGTTATGGGAAGTGGCATGATGTCGTTCAGTTTTTTCTCTCTCTTTGAACTGAAATATTAAGTCTTTTCCCCATAGACCTTTCTGTTTCCCCCACTTATTGTCTGCATGCTGCATAAAGTGCTGGGATCTCCCTCATCTGAACCCAAGGCTATTGTGCAGGACTGCTGTTTCAAGGTTCACTGTAAGTAGTGGACAGGAAATCATGTTCTTTCCACAATGTTTAGTGTTTCCAGCCCCAAAAGGTCATCTGTAGGAAAAGTTTGTGTGCTGGAGTAAAACAAAGATGTGGAAATTATTATCTAAACCAGTGTCACTGATTCACAGAGGTCACACAAGAGTAGCCAGCCCTGTAGCTTTTAAGATGGAGGACGAAAGACAACCCCTTGTGATTTTCCGTATTAAGCAAGAGCATGGTTGTGTCAATTAGCAGAAGTACAAAGTGGATTTGTACTTTTCGAATGACTCATTTTCTCCAGCCAGTCTGAAAACCCTGGTTCAGCTAAGCAGTGAAGCTGAAATCACTCTCCTAGCAAGCCTCACCAACATTGGCATCTTGAAGGCACAGCTCTAACACATGCCATGTTTGCTATCATGACTAAGAAAATAACCTGCTCCCCTCTGCTGCCTCTTAAATATCTTCGAAGGGCTTTTTACATGGAGGATTTATTGTAGGGGCACACTACAACCACAGAGCAATGTGTTTCAAGAGCCCTCATCTCAGAGATGTGACTGTATTGCATACAAACATGCTAGACCCTTTACAGTAAGTTTCTAGAGATTAGGTTGAAAACCCTGGCTTTCCTCTTAAATCCAGTGTTTATAGCCCAATAACGAAGCATTTTTTGAGCAATTTGTCAGTGCAGCAATTTGTCCCTGAAGTGTTTGTATAGATACAGAATTCAGCTTGAATATTATATTAAGGGGAAAGGATAATATAGTCTACAGAGTAATATGGTTGGAAATCCATTGCAGTAAGACACTGACATAGCACTTATAATATTGGATGAGCTAGCAATGTAAAAACCAGAATGTAAGCATAGAAAACTACCTTTCTTTTATGCTATTTCTTCCCCAGTCATTCATTGTGCAGACTCCAGTTATTAGTTTAGTAACTGTATTTGCCATAAGTACAGTTGTAAAAGTACCTTTTCCTTTATGGATTGTAAAAAGGATAAAAACAGAACTTTATTTATATGATCCCTACCCATAGGCTAAGGGAGACCTTTCTTTTTGTCTCTCCCCAGCTCTGGTTATGGAGAACCTTGGGGTCTTGGTGGACAGCAGGACAACTGTGAGCCAGCAATGTGCTCTTGTGGCCAAGACAGCCATCAGCATCCTGGGGCGGATCAGAAGGGGGGTGGTTCTAGCAGATCAAGGGAGGTTCTTCTCTCCCTCTACTCTGCACTGGTGAGACTGCATCTGGAGTATTGTGTCCAGTTCTGGGCCCCTCAGTTCAAGAAGGACACAGAGCTGCTGGAGGGTGTCCAGAGTAGAGCAACAAAGATGATGAAGGAAGTAGAACACCTCCCCTTACGAGGAAAGGCTGAGGGAGCTGGGTCTCTTGAGCTTGGAGAAGAGGAGGCTGAGGGGTGACCTCATTCATGTCTATAAAGATGTGAGGGTTGGGTGTCAGGAGGATGAAGCCAGGCTCTTCTCAAGGTCATTTGGTGATAGGACAAGGGACAGTGGGTGCCAGCTGGAACAGAGGAAGTTCCATATAAATATCAGAAGGTACTTTTTCACAGTGAGGGTAACAGAGCACTGGAACAGGCTGCCCAATGGAGTTGTAGAGTCTCCTTCTCTGGAGACACACAAGACCTGCCTGGATGTGTCCCTGTGCAACTTGGTCTAGGTGGTCCTGCTGTGGCAGGGGGATTGGACTAGGTGATCTTTCAAGGTCCCTTCCCATCCATAAGGATTCTATGATTCTATGAAATGTTAATTAGCCAGAAGAGGTAGTGAAAAACACAGTGAAAAGTTCTTATCAGTAAACCCTTTGGAAAACAATGTGACCTTAACAAAGGTTGGAAGCAGTAGGCACCTTGTAAATAGTTCAGATTTAGAGCTACTAAAAGGGTGGAATAGATTACAGTCCCAGAGCTAAAGCACTGCCTGGGCAAAATTGGTCAGCAATGTAACAAGTGAAAGACCTTCCTTTAAAGACCCTAAACAGCATCTCAAGAGGTGCCAGGAGTAGGAAGGATGGTGTTACATTTACTTCCACATATGGATAGTAGTGTCTGTAAGGCACAAGGCCAGTGTGCCGTGAGAACTGCTACAAGCAAAGACTGTTAAAGTGCTTGGGACCAGAAGATGTTCTTGCAACATCTTGCAATGATTAAACAACGGTGTTAGCAAGGGTGTTAACATATTAATGCATCTAGGCTTCTCTGAGTTTCAAATCTGTTTAAGGTGGGCCCCACAGCTATGCTAAATAGCACAGAGCAGTGGTGGCTGAAGTTTCTGAGGAGGTTGGAGCAAGGAGGGAGTTAGTATCTTCTTCCTAGAAGAAACTAATCGAAGTAGAAAAATGGCTGTAAATTGCTCCAGAGGATGTTCAGATTCGATGTTAGGAAGAATTTTTTCTTCACTGAAAGGTTTGTTAGACTTTGGAACAGGCTGTCCAGGGCACTAGTGGAGCCACCATCCCTAGAGATACTTGAAGGACACATAGATGTGGTGCTTTGGGACATGATTTAGCAGTGATTTGTCAGTGTTGGGTTAATGGTTTGACTTGATCTTAAAGGTTCCTTCCAACCAAATTGACTCTGTGATCCCAAATGGGAAGGTTAAAATCCAAAAGCTAAGCTGTAAGAACTGGGGCAGTTCTGGTCTTATTAGGTGCCCATTAAAACAGACTTCGTGCTGCACAGAGGTTTGCTTTGTTCATAGCCAAACATGTGAGGAGAGGCTATTTATTTAATGGAGTTAAACTATGCTTGTCAGAACTGCTTTGTCTAATAAAAAGTACAGAGTCTTGTTTCCTAAGACTGTGTTAGAGCTGTGGTTTGATCACACTGATAGTTGTGCTTTAAACCATTTGCATTAGCGATTACTCATAGTTGCTGGGATATTTAAAAAGCTTTTCTTGCCTCACATGTTTTGTTGAGAAAGCTGCTCTCTGCTGGATCCCTTGACCTAAAAAGCTCTCCTCTCTTTTGAAGTTTTTGAAGTAAAGTTTCACATGCATGAGACAAAAATAAGCAAAAAGACACGATGAATTGGTTTTTAAAAACTTTACATTCAACTCTAGCACAGGTTTTAGGTTCAGAATGAAACCTTGATAGCTATGAACCAAGAGTTTTCTTAATTCATTTTCAGGGTTTTTTTCTTCTTTGTAAAATGAGTTGACATTATAAAACTGCATCTTGACTTTGACAGAAAATCTGTCTCTTCCCCAAACCTGGCTATTATCTCAATATGATGACAAGATTTTCATGTCATTCTGTTCCTTGAGAAATGAGAGTCAGCTCGCTTTGACTCACTGCTGAGTCAAAACACCAGCTTGCTTCAGAAGTCTTCACAGAGCCACAGACATGGGCACTTAAGTGACCCTGCCATGCTCAGTCAAGCTGTGATTTTATAACAGCATTGTGCCCACATTAGCAAAGAGCAGAACTTTTCTTTCTGATTCCAATGAGGAGTTCAAATAACTCTCAAACAGGGTTTTTCTGGGGCAGTGTGCCTGTCTCAAGTAAATTCCTCCCATTTATATCTCCTCCACCTTACTGGCCCTTTGTGGAGGGTGATGTTGATGTAGCACAGCACTGCTTCAGGGGGAGCCACCTCACACCTTCCTGCAGCCACGTGCTGTGCTGTGCTGTGCTGCTTGCCAGCCACCAGCATACACCACCCCACGCTGCCTATTGATGTAGTCACTGTCTCAGGAAACTGAGATCCAGTGACCTGTGACTGCATTTCACAGATCTTCCTCCCCCTCCCACACTGCCCAGTTTCACTTCCAAGAAATCAGATGAAATAAAGGTTCAGTTGTTTTGCAATGAATTGCAGCGAGGCAGCGCTGTCTAATTAACTCTTAACTCCTAACTCAAAGCCTCTAACAAAGGTGCTTGGGAGCAGACGGTTAGTGGAAATAAAAGAAATGATGGCAGAGTTGTTTCTAATGGGGTTGAGGTAGTGTTCTTTGGAGCGAAGTGGCATACAGAGAGTGTCTCTCTGATTCACTGAGCCTGTAACTAGCCATGCTGTCCAGAGCATGGAGAACAGGGACATCAGCTGGAAAAGGTCACACACATGTCAAGGTGGGCCTCCTACAACTCACCTTGCAGGGAAACTTCTTCCCACACAAAAGATCAGCTTGGGATGCAAGCCTTGTTTTTCAGTGTTTTGGGCGGATTTTAACAACAGAGACCTCGTTAAAACATGACAGATAGAATGTTTAAGGATTTTAAGCAAACATTCCTAAAGGCATGTCCTGGGTAATACCAAATGTCTCAAGAGAGGAAACTTTCAGAATTGACTAAACCTACCAAATGCACGGTTGCTGATGTACTGACCACAGCCCAAGGGCTGTTTCAGCCCCTGTTGTAGGCTGAGAAGATGGAAACGAAAGCAGGAATTTAGTTTCTCTGGCAACTCCCTCAGTCACAGTTTTCTCATAGCTGGTGCAAATCTGACCTACAGGGAGCATGGGCATGACTGAGTAGTGCCATGGGTAGTTCAGGAAGGTTGTGGACTCTCCAGCCTTGGAAATATACAAAAGCCATCTGGACACTATCCTGGCCACCTCTGCTTACACAGGGAGGATGGACTAGATGACCTCCAGAGGCCCATTCCAACCTCAGCCATTGCATGGTTCTGTGGACTGGAGCAGCACTTGGCACAGAACAGGCTCAGAAATCCCTGTTCTCACCTGAGGAAATGAGCTGCTCTGTTTCAGTCCCCATTTCATGCAGTGGCTCTGCTTTTAGCTGGAAAGTGCTGGACATAATAACCTATTCTAACACCATGCTGGCAGGTGGAAGGTTTGAGGAAGTACAAATAAATGGTACTTCTAGGGAACAGAGAATTCTTACTCTACTTTTACCTCCCTTTCTCTCTGTGAGGAATGAGTGAGGTGTATCCAGACAACTGGGCTACCTGAAATGTCAGAAGACATTAATTTGATTCATTTTGCACCACTTCTTCCCTCTGCCCCCTGAACTTCTACCGAACAGATGATGACTTCCCTGGAAATGAGTCATCTAGCAAACCCGTCTGCTAACAGTTTTGGACTGTAATTTATGGTACATGGATCATTTACAGCATTTGTTGTTCCAGATTATAACTGTTTTTATTGGGCTTCTCAATCTTGGGCAATACTAAGAAGTCCTCACTGGAGGGACAGTAAAGGCATAAATCAGCTGTTTACCGTAATGAATCAACTATTACGACCTTCTAAAACTGTTTTCTGAAGGTATTTGCTCTCTTTGCTTGAAACATGGAGTTTGTGCCAACACATTTGCTAAGAAGTTTGCAGAAAAACAAAGACAAAACAGATACAAAGGAGGAAACATATGTTTTACAACGGGAGACCCACTCTTCTAAAAACATTGCTATGTTCATCTGCACCTCAGATATGAGCAGTTCTTTCATTTTATTGAGACAGACTTGCAGCACTACTTGACTTGATGTGACTTAGTAAGAAAGACCCTCCAAAATCTACTGCTACAAGAGAAACAACACATTGCTGTGTTCAAATCATCCAGAGGGGAATTGTACAGAGAGATTGCTCATCACCAGAACAAAGTCTTAATTTCAAGTTCCCAACTCTGATTTATGTCTGGGCCACAGCACCATGTGCACGTTCCCTTGTGCAATAGGGAAAGGCTTTTATCTGCTTTGCAACTTCTCTTGGCTGAGACTGAATCGGGTGTGATGAGTATGTGTGCATGTGTGAACTGCAACAGCACAGAGCCAGACTGCCAGGGTCCCATAGTACCAGCCCAGGCTGGTGACCAGCAAGACATAGATCTCTGATTCAAGAGCTAAACTATATTCTCACTTGCCAGCTGAGACTGTAGTTGGCCATTCTCGTAACATCTGGTTTGCAGGATGGGAGTAAACTAAACACAGTCTTAATTCCTGCAGAAATGGAGATGATTCAGGATTGCTCTGTCACACGCCTATTGTGAACTTTCAAATATTGACTGACAGCGCCCGTTTCGGGAACATGCAATAACTACTGTTACTCCAAAAATAAAATACACTGCCCTTGTGGTTGCAGAAAGAAGTCTGAGGATGTGACACTGGATAATGTGGATGGCTGAGAAATAATCATTTAAAAAATCAAATTAAAGAAACCACAGGCTAAGTCTTAAAAATGTCACAGTATCCAAAGGATTTGGGGCACTTTCATATTCCTGAAGCAGAGGTTACTGACTCTGCTAGTTTGCCTCTCTGGCACTTGGTGTTGACAACAAGCTCATAAAGTTGTTGTTCATCTTTTTAGAAAAGTAAGCAAAACATAATTTAGTAAGTTCCATAGCCTCTATCGATTATTTCTGGGCTTGAAAACAAGCTCGAAAGGAGTTAATGCAATTGCTACAGAGGCGAGACCATTGTCTGTGCTTCGTGCTGCTGGAACTGCTCCACCGTCCCTGGATGTGACCGAGCTGACTCATGCTCCGTCTAGAAAAGGAGTTTCACATCTTTATTGCCTCCTACCTCACTTTAACTGTTGGTGCACGGCTCTGTAAGCTGCTTGAGGAATTTCCTTCCACCTTGTGATGCTGGCAAATGCACGAGCTAGGGAGCAGCTTGGGACCTGCAGACATAGCATTGGGGGAACCTGCAGGCACAAAGGGCTGGATGGGATTGATGGAAAAGCACAAAGCACCGGTGAATGGCCAAGTGCTCTTCAACAGCTGGATCACCCAAGGGCCAGAAAAGATAATTTATGTAAAAAGCATAAAAAACCCAATAATTTTGGTCTCTTAACCCCTCTCCAGCAGGCTGAAATGGGTTCATTGGAGGCAGGGACACACTGCTTCCTTGGGAAAGGGTTATGTTGAATGGAACAAAGAGGTTGTTCCTGGTGAATGAAATACTCAGGACATTGTGGGACAGGAATAGCAACAGGAAGGTCAGAAAAAGTGAAATATTAAATGTTAAGCTGAGAAAGGACACTTTATAAGGGAGACACGGCAGCTCTGTCAGGACTCAGCAACTGAAATGCATCCATCTTCCCTGTGCAAGTCAGACAGGATCTGACAACACATAAAGTGGTTAAAAGCAATGGCTTGCACTCATTCCATCCCATGCCCTCTGATCAGATGTATGAGAGGCTTGCAGCTCTACAGGCCACATTTGGGGTTGCCGGCCACAGGAGCTTCCCATTCATTAATAAGTAGGTGAGCTGCTGGGAATCCACAGAGCACAGAGTGGTGCCACTCATGCTGCCATCATTCCTATTTTCAGCTGCATGATCCCCAGAGGATGGTTTCAGAGTGAACAATGTGAAGGGAGGATCAGGGGAACCAGGCTGTCCAGACACATCATCACAGCTACGATTTATCCTCCCCCAAAGCAGCTGATGGAAGAGGCTATGGCTGGGTTGCTCTGCATGAGTAGAATTTGTATGTAAGGATTCACTGATTTGGGCTCATGTGCTTTACTGAGTAATGAAAAACCCTCACAACACTTTGGTATGTCAGAAAAGAGAGGTGGGGCTGGCAACAGACTGCTGAGCTGATGAGAGGCTCCTGCACATCCATATGGGACTAGGATGGCACAGCCTTTCTTTCCTGCATTGCTGCAATGGGCCATTTTGCTGCTTGAGAAACAGCAGGAGTTCTTTTCCATGATTTTGTGAATAATTAGATGCTTCAGTATTTACAAGAGGTTGCTAAACACCTTAATTTTTAAGAAAGCCAGGAGAGCCAACTCACTTGGGAACAATGCCACAAGTGGAGGACAACTGCCATATGGCTAGGAGGAAAGAGCCTGACTCAGGTCTGTCTCAAGCACCTTCTCAGCCTCTTTGAGAGGAGTCAATCAGGTTCTTAAATGTTCTCAGGTGGCCTCTGACATATTGAAAGCTCAGGCTCAGCTGCCTCTTGTTGTAAAGGTACCTTGTTCCTGAAGTTACACTTTAGTTGGTTGCTTTGAGTTTTTACCAACTGGCCTGAAGCAAAGTGGCTGCTGATAGCAGTGCAGGGTAGGGCCAGGACCTGGTACCTCCTAGAAACTGTATCTGTGCTTTCTGCCTGTAAATTAGGAGTCTCTATATCTTCCTGCTTCAGGGTTTTGCTGCAAACCAAGTGGTTGTGGAGGTTGTAAAGTGTGATGCTGCATAAGGTAAGAGAGATAGTATACCCCAGTATATTTGGGTCTTTCTATTACAGTCTCTGTGCATGGCTGGAAGATGACCTAAAGAATAAAAAGAGTAATGATAGCCTTAACACCTTCTTTTTTTTTCTGTAGAAATTACTGTATTTCTTTGGTTTATGCTGCTTTCTTTTGCTCCTCTACTTCTGAGGTTTCATGTTGTGGCACTGGGCACCTTGTCTCACCTTGTGAGATTGAGAGCTGTGACCGTGCTTATGGGCATGATGCAATATTACCTATGGAGCTTTATTTTGAGGAGGTTTTATTGATTTGTCATTTAGGAGAGAAACTATAATCTGCCCTTTTCACTAGTCAGGATCTTGCTGCCTGTTCAGCCTTAGCATGGCATCTGCTGCAGTCCTCCCCTTTGCAGAAAGGTGAAAGTTGATGCCTTTTTTTTGAGAGGTCTCAGGGTTTCCAGGCCAGAGTTTGTTCTTTTCAACAGGCAGTGAAAAGAAATTGTGAGCTCCTTAGGACTGGCATTTCTTTTGTTATTTGCCTGTGACTTGGCACAGCAAGGCCTCGGTCTGCACTGGGGGCCTGATGCATCACTCCGATAACCAAGTGACTGTGGGTCTGTGCAACTCATCTGGAGGTCAGTGGAGTCATGCCTAAAGGCCTGCTCAGCTGTGTGTACGCGGCTCCTGTCTGTTGTTGCTGTTTACTGTGCTCGGGGAGATCCACTAGCAGAGGCACTGGCAGTCCCCTTGTCCAGGGACATGCTGCTCCAGTCCCAGGTGCAGGGAGAGCTGAGCCAAATTCAGCAGCTTTTCAATATCAACACCTGCTTTGCCAGGCTTTGGGTGTCTGCTGGAAATGCTGACCTTGAGGTATTTGCTGTGTGATGGCATAGAAAAAATGCTCTGAAATAAAGTGAGGGGTGCTGTGATTGCTTGGGGTTGTTTTTCTTCTTGGCCAAAAGCAGAGGCAAATTGGCCAAGCAGTCTCACACAAGAAAGCTGGTCAAGATTTGGAGAACAAAGCACTTTAGACCACCTTTTCTTTTTAAAATGGAGCATTTTGAACTCAAAAAATGTGCCCATGAAAGTTGTATTTATATTTTTGTCTAGAGGATCAAACCAACCAGAAGTGCTTCAAGCTTGGGGCTGAGCGAGAAATCTCTGATTGGCCCCAAACGATGGTGTTTTGTTGCTCAGTATTTCATTTTCCTGAGGCCAGCAACACAATCATTTGGCATCAATCAAGCAAAATGCTTTCAATTCTTTGCTCATTTGTGGTCTGATAGATCCTCCCTGCCTTCCTAGCAGTTGGTTCTGTCATACTGTGGAACCTCCACATTTTCAGGGCTTGTGCCTTCAAGGCAACAACTGCTCTAGGATTAGAGAAGCCAGCATTTCCTGATGCCTGAGGCAGTGACTCCTTGTTGTGACTCCAACACCCAAGCTGTTCTGAACTTAGTTCTTTATGCCCTCATCACACAGCGTAAAGGAATCTCACCTAATACAGTAGGATGTCATAAATTAAAAAATAATAATAAAAATAAAACTTCTGGGAAGGAATGTGTCCCATTGCCATATAGAATAGTAATAATGAAGAAAATAAGGCAGGGACAGGGCTAGGGGCAGGCAAGATCGCTGTAACCTCTGGAAGCATAAAAATAGCTGTAACCCAGCTGTTTTCTGCCCCGGTTAGCAGATGTCTGCTTTGCCTGGAAAGACACTGCTGCTATGGATGTTGCTTCAAAGAGAAATAAAGAAGTCTGAAGGGCACCAGCAGCTGCCAGAAGTGTGATCCTTCTTACTCCCCTTGCCCCAGGGAAGTAAGAACGTGGCCATGAAGCCTTGAGTCACTTCCACTTATGCGGTGTTTTGCTCCAAAACGTTCTATAGGCTCACAAATTAATGCCTAGGTCATATGTCAATCTTGGGGCAGTTCACAAGTGTACCATTTTTAGTAATTCCTTTTGGCATAAGAAGTCAGGTAAAGGAAGGGTTAATTGGCCGACCCAAGCAAATCAGTCAGGCCAGTGGCAAAGATGACTGCCACATTAGTCTTCATTTATAGAGCCATGAGAGCATCCATGAGCTGATAGCAGTGTGTACGTGCCCATCCTACAGGTAAGAAACAGGACAGTCACTCAGAGGTGTTTCTTGTTTTTGAAGTGGAGTGGGAGGAAAAGTTTGTTTGTAATACATCATCCAAATACTGGTGTGCACAACACACATGTAATAGGGTCAGTAATCAAATAACTCCGTGTGTCATGTAGAGCAGTAGCAAAGAACATCATTGTGCTATGTGGTGGGGCAGAAGAGGATGGAAATTGTGCACTTGAGTGCAGTGTAAGGCTTCTAATTTATTTTTTTTCCTGGATGAAGCTGATCCTCAGTAAATGCCAGGTACGAGCAGGGCAAACAGCTGAGGTCTATTTGAGTTTTGGGTGTTGTTTTCGGTGGGTGGGTTTGTCAAAATTATTCTGTATTTGCAGAGGAACACAGGTGCGGAAAGCTCCTGGGAGTTCACCTGGACCATTTCCCTCTGCTGGATAGACTTAATGAGATCAAATGCTTGAGAACAGGATAAGAATCTGTGGGCTTAAACTCTCTCTCAGGAAATTTAGTGTAAACGTCAGTGAAAAACTTTCTAACAGTGAGGACAACTGAATATTAATAGACATTGCCAAAGGAGGTTGTGCACCTAGTGTCTCTGGAGGGTTTTAAGAGAAAATTGTGTCTGGAATAATGTAGGGAGAGTTGATTCTGACTTGGAAGAGGCAAAAATGACTTCCCAAGTTTCCTTTCAGCCCAGTTTTCTCTGTTTCTGAAATGCTGCACAGTAGTGGTTAGCACATAAATTAGAATACTGATTTATATTTTTTCTTTTCCATAGTAGATGTTTTCAGTTCTCTCTCCAGTGTAGCATGAATAGAGATTTCAGACAGGAAATGTCCATGAGCCAATGCATCTCAGAAAGATTGAACAGGCAAGCAAGAGGAGCACCTTTTTCTTTTTTGAATGAATATTCAAGTGAGGGGGGGGGATATACTAAAAAATTAAGGTCCCAAAGAAGATGCTTGAGGATGCTCATTGTTAAATTAAGAAAGGAAATACAGAGTGAAATAAAGTTCATATCTTTGGGGAGGAGAGAGGGAAAGAAGAGAAGAAAAAGCATAGATATCATTAAAACAAAATGCTAGAAGAGGAAATAGTCCTAAACAAATTAAATTATACATCTGACAAGCACAAACAGGCATCTACTTTCAAAAGAGATTTAACCCAATTCTTCAAAGAAACAAAACCCAGCAGTAATTAGTATGTGCTTTTATCTCTTCTGGATTAGAGTATCCAATAGAGCTGAATTCCTAGAGGTAATGTTCTGCCTCCCCAAAATATCTATCATTAGGAGACGTTGTGCCAGCCCTGTTCTGCTTCAACCCGACAGGATGCCATCAAAGCTGGACTGCTTGGGCTGTGCTTGTTCTGCTGCTCAGAGTATGAGCTGTAAGCAGACCCCAAATGTAAAGATGAGGAAAAGAACCCAAGGAAATGGGGACTTCTCCTTAGATGTTCCCATGAGTTATGAATCAAGCTTTAAAAGTCCTGCTGGTCTCCAGCGTTTTGACACAATACTCAAGTTTGTAACTAACTGCTGTGGCAGGGGGATTGGACTAGATGATCTTTTGAGGTTCATTCTGATCTCTTGTGATTCTATGATTCTTCAAGAGAGTGATGTTGGAATGTGATGTGGGAAGGAAACACTATAAGCAATGAAATAAGTTTCTTGTGCTTGTGTGCAAGTGCTCTGGCTATGTAGACCAAAACCAGCCACTTGCTTGTAAAGGGCATCTTGTGCTATGGCCACAAAGGGTAAAGCCATGTGGCTGCAGAGCACAGACTTTTTATTTCAAATCGCTTTAAAGTCAGAGTTCAGCACTCTCAGGCAGAGCAGGATGCAGATCCCTGTCATAATCCCAAAGCCTGGGGAAAGTCCCTATTTACTTCTTCTGGGAAGCTTCACGTGAGGACTAACCTGTAAGTGATGTCTGCATGGCACTTACGAGCTTTTTTTTATGATGTGAATAAATATACCATAAAACCCTGACAGAAAACTCTGTGTGTGCCTCTTGCTCCTGTGTGCTCACGCAATGAGCACCGCCAAGTACACATGACTCTTCTTATGTCTTTGAAGTTTCCAGAGCATCCCCTGACCCTGTAAATGGAATGGGAAGTGGGTGGTCTGGGACACATTTGCTTTTGTGGTATGATCCCGGCACGTGGTGCTGCCTTTTTTGCCATGTTGTGATAGGCAGGGAGGGAGAGTTAAAAACCCAGCAGAGGCAAAGCTTTTGCAGGCTGCTGTCCTGGGAGGGGCAGGGGGGATAAAAAAAAAGAATCATCCCCAGAAATATAGGTCAGGGTGAAAAAATATGACTCAGAAAATATTTTTTAAATACTTGGGGGGAAAAGAAAATGAAGATGGATTTATGTGCTGCTGCCTTTGACTTTTCAGCCAATAGATGTAATACTGGTAGCCCAAAATCTGCCTGCTGAGTGGATATCATGAGCTAAGACAGAGTAGGAAATGGTGTCTGAGATTTCTTCAGCCCAAATGTGCTCATCGCTCTTCTGTGGATTTAGACATTTCCCAGTGGGCACCTTTTTTTTCTTTGACTCCCATGCGTTCCAAGGCCATTTTTTCAGCAGAGGTGCCCAGGCTCTGAGCTGTGAGCCAGGTTCATACTGGTAGCATTAATCATCTGGTAGTTGCTGCTCCTTAATATCCTTTTGCTAACTTGTGTTCTTGCTAACTTGTCTTTCTCTGCTTTGAAGTCCAAGGTTTCTCTAACTGACTTGTATGACCAGAAGCAGTGAGAGGCAGCTTCAGGTTGAGATGGGAAGGGAGACCAGCTGCAAGGGGCTGTGCTGGTCTTGGGGGTTTTAGCCAGCCATCATAAACTCCTCATCAGTGAATTGGATCCTGCAATGTTGATGCCTCTGCAGCACAGGATCTAGCTAGCGGTGAGATGCTATTTCTGAACTGAAAACATGTCCCTTGCCCAAACTCCCAGGCATGTAGCCTTGCTGCCTTTCCAGAGTTCCAACCTCCTGGCCATGTCATTCACATAAAGCCAAAGAAGACCTTTGTCTTTCTAGCTTTTAATTAGTGCCAATATGCTGTGCATAACGTAGGGTTTGTTGTTTGTGGTTTTTTTCCAGACATACGCAAGAGCAGGAGGACCTGTTTATTTTTTCACTACAGATATTGCTCAAAGACACTGATCTGTGAATCTTACACACATCTTTTTTTCTAGTTTTAATATATTTTCTCCTTATTATTGAGATAAATTTTTGAGATTAAATGAGCTGAACTCATCCTGAGAAAGCTGTTGCTTCTTATTATTGAGATAAGTTCCTGTCGTTAGTAACAGGGATAATTAGTAGTAGTAATGTCGTTTAGTGTTTATGAAGTATTTTCCAAACAGGTTAAAAATACTGTTTTCATTTTCTTGAGGAAAAAAGTCCCACACTCTCAGCAGCTGTAATCATTGCTCTCTAAGAATAAAATAGCATTTATGTAAAATAATAGTATCCTCCTAAAAATTAACTGAGGCATCATGCCACTCTCCAAGCAAAAGGCAAGTTATGAATTCAGACTGCCCTGGAAGCTCTCTTGATCACACTGGATCCAAGAAGTGCAAAGAAGGGGGAATGAATCTTCTCTGGATGTGTTTAAAGGTTGTTTAGATGTGGAGCTTACTGATATGGTTTAGTGGTGAACTCAGTAGAGTATTGGGTATTGGTTGGGCTTGACGATCTTTTCCAACCTGAATAATCCTGTGGTCATCACAGGAGGAGATACAATGAGGAGCAGGTTTGAGCTCAGTCCTGAACCTGGACATGCAATGAGCACGTGTCTGTGTGTTATTTTTCCTTTCCAAGTCAAAACATATAGGGAAACAGCCAATAGTTTTCTTTGATTCTTTCAACTGTATAACCCAAGTACTGAGAGGCACTGACTGACTGTGTGCAGCAGGTGTCTTAATGAAGCATAAAGCTGTCTTCATGAGCAATACAGCCTTGCTGCACCCGGGCACAATAAGCAGAACCTGACCCAGCCCCTGTGACCTGCCAGCACTGCTCCTTTCCCTCCAGATCTCTCCTCTTGGGAGGTACCGCCCCATTGTGCAGCACCAGGGGTGTCTGCAACCTGAGAAGAGCTGGGGTAAGGATATACCCTGGTGACAAGCGGGTAAGGATATGCAGTAGTGACAAGCTTAGCAGCAAAATGTGAATAAAACACTCCTTAGTTCACCATAGCACCCATAAAACAAATGCTGTCTATTGTCTGTAGTGTGAAGCAACTTCCAGCCAGAGGACCTCCTATCAATAGAAGTTATGTTCTTGATGGTCACGAACTGTTGAGCTTGATAGAGCTGTGGTTAGAGCTGCGGCATGTGCGTTCCCTGCCCTGGATCATGCCCAGAGACAGCCAGGACAAGCACAGAATTCTGTCCTGCAATTACAGTGTCTGCTATGGAGTGGCTGTCTCAAGTGCCTGGGATTTCTTTTGCTTTATTCATTTATATTTCTGTTTGTATTTAGGCATTGTAGTACCTCTCCCATACATTTATCAGACTTCTGCAACAGGAAAACCAGGTTCAGCTTTGTTTGAAAAGTGAAGTTGGTAAATAAAAAACTTTAACAAAGATCACGAAGTGAAGTCTGCTGTTGAGGTTTAGCACTCGGATGCATCTACTTAAACTAGAGTTCAACATTAAAAAGCAGAGAACCTAAAACTACATTGCTAAAAGCTTTTCCTTATTCTGAGCCCAGCTTCAGAAAGGCAGATTTTAACTCAGTCCCAGCAGGAGGGAGTGCTCTGTTTCTTAATAGTGCTGTTTGCAAATTGTTCCGAGGCCAAAGCTGGTCTTGGCAGTATAGACTGAGCAAGGTTAAGCCTTCCTGAGTCCAGTATTTCTCTGAAACAAACTGAAGTCGTGGCAGGTGGTCAGCGTTGTAAGCAATGAGATGCCAAGCAGCCAATCCAGGTGCTCTCTGTCTTTGCCACATCCCTACACTTGTGTATCTGCAGAAGGCAGAATTTCTGACTCTGCTGCAGCGTTAGATAATGCTCAGTGGCTGCTGTTGCTGCACTCCCATAATTACCAGAAACATTGCTTTAAGAAGTTACAACTTCCTGGAATACTGTGAAAAATGAACTGTTTAGAACACCAGTGAGTAATAGGTAATTGCAGGCTGGAGCATCTTTAATCATTTTCAACCTTAAGTACAATTTTGAAGAGTGTGGCTCATTATTACTGTGTGAATCGTGATGGAGTTGGGCATTTCTGGTAGCCCAGATTACAAATGAAAAAAGAATTTTGTATATGGGGAGTACTGGCTGGTAATTACAGCACAGCCTGGCCCAGAGGGGCTGAGGCTTAACTGCCTGCTGTGCTGTGGGCTTTTGTATGACCGTGGAAAAATTCATGGAAGTGTTTGTGTGGAAGGACTGTGGTGCTGCAGTGACAGCTGTTTCGGGCCCCCTAAAATCTAGGTCTGGGGAAATCTGGTCCCTGAGGCATATAAAACTGTAATGACGGAGAATGACCCTTGAGAGGCTGTGTACAGAGTAAGAATTATGGATGCTAGCCAGCAGGAAAGGCTGCACATCCACTCATTGCTCCCCATAGAATGGCACTGAACAACTTATGGGACCTCTAGCACAGAGCCTGATGTGTCCTGTTGCTGATTAACTCTGTGCTTCTCATGACATAAGTTCTAATCTATAAAATGAGGTGTCTTTTCATGCACACAGGTAAGACATTCCTCCAAGGCGCTCAGCTCTAGGTTTTGAGTGGTGTATATAGAGGCATTTTATAGAAAAAGGGTGAAACGGACATTTGATTTTCAATTAATATCTACACAGCACATTTACAGAGCTGGGGCATGATCTGTCCCTACACAACACAGAATGTAGCTGTAACTAGAGCTGGAGTAACTGTTTCCTTTGCAGAAGGCTCCAAGGCTCTGACAGCAATGCCTTCCCGTGACTTCAGTCAGTGTCTGCCTCTGTCTTCTTCCATCGTAGCAGATGTTCTAACGCAGCATGACCATTGGCCAGCTAAAGCAACATTTCTGCCTGAACACTGAAAGCAAAGAAACCACACCACCTGGCTGTTGTGGAGAGGAGACATGAAGCAATCTCTAGCCACAGACAAATGCCATCACCTTTCACTGGATTTTTCATAGAGATAGATATATCTTGAGCAACAGGGCATGCATAGTCCATGCAATGTGCTCCAGCCTAAGACCTCTGAAGCTACTTTATAATCCTTATTCTTGCAGTCCATCTGCAAGTACCCTGCATTCCTCACCACCATGTTGACGGACACTGCTCTACCACTGCAAGTACTTCCAAATCTGTTTTCTCATTGCATGCTCAAGATATTTTTTGCTAGCTAGTGGAGTCCCCTCCCCTTTCTTATGGTTGTCAAAGCATTGAATGGGAAGGTTCAATCCTCTGGGCATGGGGATGTGTGCTGCTACCTCAGCTGAGCATCTGACACCCCCCACCCCCAGCATGCTGTTCCCAGGCATTTTACACTGCACAATGACATTTTGGGGAGTGAAGGGAGGGCGAGCAGCCCAAGGATTGGGACAATTACATGGCTTTAGACAGGACTTCCGTTGCTGGAGCAGGGAAGGATGGTGTTAAAAAGCCTCCCTGCACCATCAGGAACCTGGCCATGTAGATGATTGGCATTTGCACAGCTAATGAGACCATTTCTATTGTAATGAGCTCATTACTATCTTTATTGCTATTGTACTTTGCATGTTTCACATATCATGCAGAGAGCTGCTTTTTATTTCCACTTTCTACCTTGGAAACTCTCGGGGCGATTCCAATGTCTGCATAGCACAGATGAATGAATTAACCACTGTGGAGACACTGAGGAGGGGTGGCTGCTGTTAGCTGGTCATAGGGGGAGAAGGAGGATTGAGTCATTCCTGGAAATTAATTCAGTAAGGAGTTCCCATGCTGTTCTGAAACCAAATAACAAGACATTTTTATGAATCTATCTCCTGCTCAGGAATGTCTGTACAAGATTAGTCTGTTCCTGAGAGGATGCTTGGCATATACATTATGCTGTTTGTCAGCTGTTTCATCCAAATATTGATTTGGATCAGACTTTTCTTTATTTCTCTGCCATTTTGCAGTGATTTGCTTTGATAAGCTTTGGCTATGAAAAGGCCAAGAAGTTTTGACTTTGCAGACATGCTCAAGTTCCCAGTGTTGCTCAACTATTCTGATTCATGTCCCTCGAGATCCTACTTTCCCTTTTTTTTGAGCTCCATATATATGTGCAGTAGAGCAGTCCTTGGTGACTGGATGACTTCCAGCGATCCTGTTGGATTGCTTTGGCTTCAGCTTCTTGCCATTACCTGTTCCAGTTGCCTCCGCAGTAGCCACTGCCCCAGCTTTGACTGTCTGTGAATACCAAATGCCCCGGTAATAATACTTTGCTAACATTCAGACTACTTTGCTTTGGTGGTGTTTCACCACAAGATGCATCAAAATGACTGGACACTGGTTACCTGCCTGGTGAGGTTACAGCTTGCTGGTCCTTTGGCCATTAGTAATGAAGAAAACTATGTCTGTGTCTGACTTAAGAAAAGGTTTCCTATGACTGACACCTTCAGACTCCCCTCCTTTTTTTTGTTGCTTACACAATTCAGGTTACAAAGTCATGTATGAAGTCCAAGAATTGCTTAAGACAATTACCTGCTGCCAAAGAACACTAACCGAAAACAACTCTGTGTATACATCTGCCTGTTGTTTGAGCTACCAAGCTACTAAATTTTGAATCTTAGGCCGGTTATTTTGTTAGCTTGGAGTTGTAGCTCTCTGACAAACTCCTTCTGTGTTACTTATTTCCTCTGAGTCCTTTGGCTGCTGAGACAGCATCACTCTTTCAAGCCCAGGGTTAGGGTTGGCCTGTTTTTTAATGCTCTGTAGAATTTGGTGGCATCTGGCAGTAGAACTGACAGCTGCTGCAGAGAAGATAAAGAAGAAAGCAAGACATCAGAAGTATAGAACTGGGCAACTGGGTGTGTTCAAAGATGCCACTTCACAAGTTTGTATTGAAGAAAAAGCTGATTGTGGATCTACTGTGCTTTCAGATGAGCCTTCAGCTGCCTTGCTTGGAGAGCTCACCAAGGGCACAGGAGACAGGGACAATGTAAATGTGCAGAGAGACAGAAGTACATGCTGCTGCTCCATCAGGAATTTAGTGATTACTTAAGGGAACTTAAAGTGTTTTTTCCCCCAGCAACCTAGAATTGTCTCTGTGTTGCTCTTTTGTGAGCTTTGTGCTGCACCAATGTTTAATAACCTCTGGAGAGAAATTAGCAAGAGTTTTGCTTCTGGCAAGGTTATCTACTCTATCTGTCTTTGGGTAGATGTAACAGGTGTATTTTCTGCAGGTGTCTGTGGATGCTTTCATGTTTCTGACAAAGTCCTGTGTGATTTGTGTTCCTGCTGCACAAACCAGCAGGAGTAAAATGAGGTTGGGTCCTTCGTTGGGAATTTGTGAGAAGGAAAGAGAGAAAACTTCACACCCTTTAAAATACTCCTGTGCTATAAAATCCTAAGGGAATTCCACCCAAAATAATGCAAATAGCCATCCATCAGCCTCTCCTCCCAGGAGCAGCTACAAGCTTCAAAAAGCTTTTTTTTCCTTCCAGCTACTCTTTCACCTTTTCTCTCCAAGGCTGATACCCCTCAGTTAGTTCCAGTCAATTCTTTAGTACTTGCCAGCCAGTGTTGGATGCCAAGGTCACTGCACACTTCTCATACAACTAACTTCTAATAGGTTGATAAGAGCTTTAATACAGAAAATGCACAGTCCAGGCTGTTGTCGTTTCAGAAGCTGGCAGTTTGTAATCTGCGACTTCTCTACTGAGGACATCAGTATTTTATACCAGCTGGAGTCTGGAAAGGTGGGGAAAAATACTGAGCACAAATCACAAGAGGGTTTTGGTAAAGAACATGTCAAATCAGGAAATCAGCATGGCCACACCAGACGCCCCCCCCCTCCCCCCCCATTAGCAGGTGCTGCTTAAGTCTTCCTTTTCACTATTTCTTTGTATATTTATTATAGTTACTACCAAAATTCCCTGTGTTATCCAGTCCCTGGGGTTCAATACATCTTATATTGCCACTTATCTGAGATGCTTGTATCGCACAGGAGTAATGCAGGGGATGAAAGTGAGAGTGTTGCCAGCATATAAAGTAGTCAAGGATCCTGATAACCTGATGACAGTTCAACTTTATTTTTAGAATGCGATTGACAGGTGATGATTGAGTAGTGCTGTGTCCAGTTAGCTCTGAGGGACCCAGTAAAACACTGCTGAAGACACTGACAAACTGATGTCACTGACGACTGAAGATGATGTTCTGATCCTGTGTGGCATTTCTGACATGCAAGGAGCCAAGTGTCATCTTTTGCTCTTGTTTTTTTGTATGGCTCATTTCTTTTTTCTTGATTCATGACAGACTATCACCTCTGGATACTTCCTTACTGCGCTTTTCTTTTTCCTTTGAAAGAACAAAAACATTTAACAGAACTACCGTATTATTCGGTGACTGTAATAAGACAGAACCCCCAAAGAAGGCTAAGAACCAGCATCAGTGAATGCTAGTGGACACTGATTCTAAACACTCCTGGTGAAGGTGAGGTCAAAAGATTAAGCCAAGCAAAGCTGACAAGGATAGCCATATTTTTGTCCCTTGTGGTTTTGCATTGTTTGTTTTCTTTCCTTTCACTCTCCACCAGGGAATGTTTTGTTTTCCTTATTCCTCTGAATTGCAGCTGTGATTCACTTCTCCTATCAATTTGGATTTGGAGCAGTAGAAAATTGCTGCACTTGGACTTGACCCAATGACCCATTATTTTGCAGAAGATGACTTATGGTGCTCATTCGTGACCTGAACTGGCCTAATTACCACAGTTCTAAGAGAAGCAGTAGCATAGTTAGGCTTGTAGCTACATGTGTTCCCTTTCCATAGGTCCTCAGCAGTGAAGAGATATTGCAGTACAGGGCGTTACTGAATTACTGTGCCACCTGTGCTGATCCAGAGCATTAAATTCTGGTCTCCTTTCAGCCAGCTCATGTGTTATCTGAGGTACATTCAACAGCAAATTGCGCTGGAAGCTGTTCCTTTGGATTTCACGTTTTATGCAATGCAAAGTGATGCAATTTTGGATTTCATCAGTGTTCTCATCAGGTTTTACAGACATAATTGTATGGAGACTTATAATGTCTTTGTCTAGAACACGTCTATGGATGGTCTGCAAACAAAATTGAAGTTTACCTCCTATAGGTAAGGGAATTTTAGACGTGACCCTGTGCATATTGTTTCTACATCATGCATTTTTACTTCAGCTATCAAAATCAAGTGTTTCTTGAGTTCTCCCAGACAAAAACCACCTCTCCAAATTGACTCATACTGTGATATTAAGCCGTGATGTTGAATTTTCTAGCTAGCCAACTGTGCTGTTTAATTAGGGTGCCTTTCCAAATCACCTTCAATAGCATCGTTACAACATATGGGTTGAGATTTAGCCATACGGTCTAAGAACAGCAACAAAGCTCACTGCTAATTGTCTGAACACACAGAGAGCTGCAGTACACATGCAGAGTGCTCAGATAAGCAGAGTTAGGAAGACATGTCCTGTTTTGTAGTAACAGCATATTTATTTATTTATTTTATTATGATTTAGGATGCACAGCAATATTTTATTGATGGAGGGAGATGTTCAAGGTTTGCTTGCTGACCTACTTGCCATGGGCTATCCTGGGAAATGCAGAGCTGCATTTGAACTAAGTTCTGAAGCACTGAAGGAAAGATGGGCACACAGTGAAGTTTTATTGTGCAAGGGCCCTTGCTGAAGGGTGCAGTTTCCTTCTGTTTAAGAGTTTCAACTGAATGAGTGCTGTCAGACTGCAAATAATTGTTGCCTTTCCCTGTAGTCATGGCAGACCAAATCCTACAGCCCTTTGAAAAGCACAGTCTGCACTTAAGTGTAAACACACCCTGAGAGAGGATGGTTTATTCAACCAGCTAAAAACAACCTTCCAGCAGAAAATTTTCTTCCCCTTGCTATGCATCAGTGTAAGAGGTGACGATGTCAATGATTGTGGCTCATACATCTCCGTGTTCTTTACAAAACTTACACATGTAGACCAAAGTATGTTAGTCTGTGTGGGAACCAGGTTAGTTTTAGGGTTGATTTGTGCGTGCTACACAATCAGCTTTGTGATAAAGTATGTGTTGGTTAGTTATATGGATTATGGTTACTGAAGATGTTTGAATGTGTTTCAGTGAGGCTGTGTCAGTAAATGCCTACACAAAGCTTTTCCTGGTTTATTAATTCAAAACTGTGTCCAGGTCAAGGACCATTTCTTGTGAATTACTGTGGAATCACGGGATGGTTTAGGTTGGAAGGGACCTCAGAGGTAATTAGTTCCAATCCCCCTGCTGTAAGCAGAGACACCTCCCACTAGACCAAGTTGCCTAGAGCCCCATCCAACCTGGCTTTGACCACTTCCAGGGAGGGGACATCCCTATCCTCCCTGGGCAATCTGTTCCCATGCCTCGCCACCCTCAGAGTGAGGAATATCCTCCAAAAAATCTAATCTAAATAACCTCACCTGGTTTTGCTTGAAGCCATTCTGTATTGTCTTGTCGCTAAAGTCCCCATGAAAAAATCCCTCTCCAGCTTTCCTGTATCCCCCTTCAGGTACTGGAAGGCTGCTGTAAGGTCTCACCCCAGAGCTGCCTTTTCTGCAGTTTCCTGTTAAGACCAAATATCTCCTGAACGTTATTTTTATTACTGCAACCTAACCTCTTCTTCTCCAGACAGAGTTAACCAGATTTTTAACATGAAAGACTTCATCTTATCTCAGAGTTGTTCTTTAGACTTCTTTGCTCTAAACTTGTACTTGACAATGACAGGAAGCGCTTGCCATGCTCTGTCATACTTGTTCAAAAGCCAGCCCTGAGTAAAAGCTGGGATCGCCATTGCGAGATTTGCTTTGGAAATCTGTCTGTTCACCAGAGATTGTTCCCTGTTTTAATACTGGGGTCTTTAGCTGGACTGAGCTGCAGACAGTAAAACAATCCTGATTTCATGTGCTCCAGATAATGTTCTCCTTGTTTTCCCTTTGCTGTTAACACAGACAGAAGTAGAATAGGGGTGAAAATTGTGATCCAAGCTGGAAAGTTTGGCCTTACAGGGAAGATTACATATTGATTGCCATCAAGGCTGCCAACTGTCCCACATTCAAAGGGTTCCACAAACACTCAGACTTTGGGGCTGGAAATCTCAAATGCTCTTTTAACAGCACCACGCGCGCACTTGCATGGGAAGTTTGCTGTAGCTGTCAGCCCCCTGGGACAGGCAAGGAAAAGATTTTGCATGTGGCCCTGAGAAACAGAAAAAAACCCAGCACAAATGGAGTCTCCAGAGATGAGGGACTCT
The DNA here is from genome assembly GCA_013397515.1 of Upupa epops. Lineage (NCBI taxonomy): Eukaryota > Metazoa > Chordata > Aves > Bucerotiformes > Upupidae > Upupa > Upupa epops. The sequence goes on along the minus strand of VZRI01001621.1, from coordinate 677,532 downwards.
GGGTAAGAAAGAAACTTACGTTTGGTTTTATGGGGACTTACCGCCCTGGAGTAGAGAAGCACACATTTTTCTACTCTTTTCTTAGTGTTTTTTTTTCATATAACCCATCTTTCTCCTTGTCTCAATCTCATGGGTGAGCTTTGCTTGGCCAAGCAAGAGTTGAAGGTGTACCATGGGGCTTAGAGGGAGGAAAAGAGGAAGAAATCCTCCCAGGAAAAAGAAAGCAAGCAGTAGGACTTCATCCAAGGTGTTCCCTGAATCCAGAAAGTATATGGTGATTGAGTTCAGGTGCAGCTCATCTGAAGGATATCAAAAGGGAATGTTTTCCAGGAAAATTTCCATGCCATTTCTATGGAACTTGAAAGCAGAATATACTGGATATGTTTGGCCGGTTAATTACTTGTGATTCTATCCCAGTTTCTTTCAAAAATAACTGATGTGGAGTGCACATGAAACCGTATTTGTTTCCTGCTGTGGCACATACTGGGCAAGTTCTTCCTTCTTCAGTTCTTTGGCCACAGGAATTATACAGTCATCAACAGATGTGAGTCTTAACTTCAGAGTTTGGTCACTTCATTATCTTCCCCTGCCTTTCCAATCAACACCAGCCAGGAAAGCCTTGCTGAATGTGACTAACATTTAAAACAGAACTGAATGTTTCACAAGATTCATAGCTATGAGCAGGATTTCACTTCAATAAATAATAAATTGACTTATTTCCACAATCTATTTCCACTGTTAACCCTTCAATGCTGCTGCTGTAGATTTCCTGGCTGGATTGTAATGATGATATGTTTTTTTTCAAGAACAAATTTAATCTATAGATCCACACTGGGATTACTGAAAAAGATCATACACCCCCTCTCCTTATACTCTCTCATTTCTTTTTGACATCAGCTAAGCCTGAATTTTAATATTATTTGTTATATTTAGGGCAGATTATCTACCCCATAAAAATCAGGGATTAGAATTCATTTCATAAGGCATTATGCAAAAATATTACCAGAATTTGACCCTGGCTCAAACTCTTTGTGCTCGTTTGTATGCAATTGTAAAAGGTGGTCAGTAATCTGAAAAGAATAACTGATGCTAGCAGGCAGTGTGGATTGTTTTTTTCCCCTGCATGAAAGCAGCTCTATATAGAAATCTTGAGGTAGTGGACGGCTTCTTTGCAAATTCAGAAACAAGATTATTCAGGAGCATTAAGAATGACCCCAGCTGTTGTCTGCTGCTAGAAACCTCCTGAATGAATAAGGCCATAAAGCTATTCAGTAATTGCAGGGAAGGAAGAACAGGAAGGCTTAAAGTGATCAGTTAGTTATTTTTTGCTGTGAAAGATATTGCCCTAGTCCATGTGGATCAAAATCAGCATTGCTTCAAAAATGGAAAAAGAACGTTCAAAAATGACCAGTGTCACCATCATGATATGACGTGTCACCGTTTACAAACAATTCCTAATGTAACTGTATCGGTATTTTAAAATTATTAGCAGTGTGAGAATAATCCCTTTTCCTTTCATTGCAGAGTCTGCTGTGTATTCAGAAAACATTTTTTTATTTGGTTTAGCTCCCACAGCTTCAACTTTAAAGGTCATCTTGTTTTATCAAGATATCATTTGGTGAACAGCTTTTTTAGTATTCTCTGTGGTACTAACAGCATGCAGTGCTGATCTTTCTTCACTAGCAGTGAAGGAAGTAAGCGGTGTATACACATAACCTAAAAATAATGGATATTCCTTTTGCATTTTAATTTAGCACTAATTAGCTGGTGTGTTTTGCATATGCATTTAGAACACAAGGAACAGCTCTGGCCTTCCGAGTAGATTTTGTGACTGAGTTTCAGGAAATAAATCTCTAAACCTCAGAAAAAGGAGGACAACTGAATTCAAGAAGTGCTGCAACAAATGAAATGGTGATTTATTAAATTCAGAGATAGAGAATTAAGACTAAAACATCTGAGATGTTTAAGAATCCAGATTACCCATTGATAGCTGTATGGATGGAAAGATCATCAACCAAATGCTGGATCAGGGGAAACAGACTGTCCTTTGAGAAGAGGAAGGCAGAGTTTGTTCATGTTCTCTATGGTTGCTTGCTCCTTTTTCTTGTCACCCTTAAAATCACCTGCCACAGCACTGTCCATGCTTATAACCAGTTCTTCGCATCCAATACCAACAGAGCTGGCTGCAAGCAGGAGTAAGGCTGGAAAGAGACTCCAAAGGACAGTGTCCCAGGGCATGGTGTGCTACATGTTGGTTCTTTTCTTACCTTTGAAGAAGCAAAATCAGAAGAAAATGCTTTACATACTGTAAAATTTAACAAAACTATACTATGGAGTCCACACTATCATTACAGATCCCCTGGGGGACTGAGCTCTTAAAGAAAGGGTGGTGGGACTCAGCAGAACTGAGCAGTCTTGAGTCAGTTCCCAGTGCCAGCAGCAAGGGTCTCTGTGATTGACAGAGAAGAAATTCTCAGCCTCTCTCTATTGGACTGCCCATTCATAAAATACAAAATCCTCTCTGGAGCAGGAGTTTTCTCCCATGGTGTTTTATTTTTTATTTGTCTTTTTCTTAAGACAACTTGCAGGGGCAAGGTTTGACCCTCTAATCTGGAAGCAGTATGAAATATTTTGCTCCAGAGCAGTTCATAGATGCAGGTGCTTGTGTTTTCTGGTTCTTAAGATGACATGAACACTCCTCTTCAAAGGTTTTTCTCTTTAAGCAGATTGCTGAATTAAAGAATCACCTGGGTTGGAAGGGACCTCCGGAGGCAGGGACATTCTCAACTAGATGAGGTGCCCACAGCCTTGTTGAGCCTTATCTTGAACATCTCCAGGGATGGGGCTTCAAATGTTTGATAATTTCACATCCTCCTTTTTCTTGCCAGAAAAGCTCTCAGTGAGAGTCGTGATACAAATATGGGCTGTCAATGAAACGCAGGCCTGGATCAATATCCTCCACCTTGCTGCAGGGAGGCACGATAATGGAAAGGTGTTCTCATAATTGTTATGAGGACAGGGCTTTGCTTCGTTTATGCAAGTGAAATGTGTTAAGACATCTGATGATACCAGTTGACTTGTGGAAAAGTGTCAATATTCGTAAAGCATCTTAGCAGTTTCAGAGGATGGGTTATTTGCAAAATAGCCTCTGCATTATAATCCAGTGACATAAATCTGCTGCTCCCTAACTTCCAGCACTGGCCTTTCCAAATCCAAAGTTAAATGGATTCAACTTTGAGAGCTGAACTGTCACCTAAACTGCAGTGCTTGAGAGATTTTTCTGTTACTGAGGAAATTGGTCTCCTTCTTATTTCTACTGAGTAATTTCCCAAGGCCCTATCTTTGGTGCATGGTAATACAGTATATTGCCATGTTGTAGCTTCTGGAGAGTCTAATAGACATGTAATCTTGTTTTAGCAGAAATCTGGGTGCTCACAGGCTTACTTGTACAGTGAAGAAATCTGCTGTACAAATAGTCCCCCTGACATCAACAGGAAACCTTGTGCAGCTATTGTTTAGTATTTGAAAGTATGTTCACACCTCATTAGCTTACACTGATGACTTCAGCAGTTACTTCTTAACTTCTATGAAGGTAAAGCTCTGGCCCTTTTCTGGTGGCCAACACACTTCTTTCTTGGTGTAATTGAAAAACTTTGAAATTGCAGTTGAGGACAGTGACTTTCCAATGCATTCCAGGCTCCTTCATGAAATCCTGCCTGCTCAATTCACAGTTACCGAATTCTATAGTTAGTCATAGTTGCAGTGAATGCCTTGGTACAGGATACCAGTCCTGCTGCTCCGTAACGAGCTCTTGGCCAATTTTGGTCTTGCATCACTTTACATAGGAGGGAAAAAACAGTGAAAGACATCTATTACTTAGTGTAGCTATGTTCATTTCTTGGACTGTGCTACCCACATCCTGCTTCCCTGAGCAAACTGGAAACCAGCAGTAGACACCATTTCCCGTGTCAGTGCTCTCACCAGCACCCTTTTGATCATCCATAACTGCTTTACTCTTCCTGAAAATTCTGCAGATTTATGGCTATGGGTCCTCTGCTGCTGAACAAGATCAAAATAGGTATCTCTAAAAGACATCACTGTAACTTGTCACTGGCTTTCATGTGTAGTAGAGGGTGAAAACTGGGGCAGTGACAAGTATTTACCTCATCAGGTGGTGAGGAGATCGCCCTTTACCCTGTTATTTCCCTTACACTCGAGCTGCTAATGTGAATGATTTTCCTTTAACATCTGTATTGTACTGAGCAGCACAGATGTCATGTTCAGATCTTATCGCAAGTATCATTCATGCCATTCCTGGACAATCCACTCATATCAAAGAGGTTTTTTCAACACAGATCTGCAAGTGATCTCAAATGGGACCTTTCCCTGACCTGTGACAAGCAAGTGCACATCTTGCCTGTTGCATGCTGGCTCTTGCAGTTGCCTGCGGTGAGATGCGTCAGGATCACCATGGCCTATCAAGAAAGCCAGTCCCCAGCCATTTCACACCGATAAGCAAGGCCGGAAGCCTTGCACAGCAATCTTACTATTTGTGGATGTGCTGCATGGACTCCAGCCCATGTGTATGCTCAGTTCTCACCCAGATAAAATAGCCTGTGATGAGTTCCACAATAAGAGCAGTAAAGTGAAGCAGTGTGACTGGGGTTTGGAGGACCAGATCAAATAACTCTAGAGAGCACTTGAAGCAGTCTGTCAGGAAAATGTGGTCATGCCTGATTTTCAGCAGGTGTTTCAGAAGGCTCATTTGCCTGCCTGTTACTCCTTGTCGCAAATTTTTCTCTCCCAAGTCGAGCAACCTTTCAGGCAAAGGGTGCCAAAGCGAGTCAGGTGCCAAAACCAACCACTATTCTCTTTATTCAGTTGGCCAGATACAGCTAAATAATTGACTGCATTCATTCACTTAGCACAAGTCACCCTTACCTCTTGTTTGGTCTGATGTAAGAGATGTGCTAGAGATAAAACAGATGCAAATAGTACTTCATTGTATTCCAGTGGTATGTAGCACTCAATACGCTAATAAATAAAGCAGCTTTAGACATTAACAGATTCAAACCCACTTAAGGAAACAATATATAAATCATCTTTTGCTTGCAGTGCTATGTGTATTTTACCCTTATTTATTAGGTAAGACTCCAAATTGTTGGAACTGTCTCTCTTCTATTTATTGTGACTTATTCCTTTGCCATAGCCTCAGAGTCTGTCTCTTAGCCTCTCTCATCCAGGAAAAGCAAAACATGTTTTTGCAGCCCCACCACCCTGCTTCCAAGAAAGTTGAAACAACATTAACTCTCACGCCCCCATCCCCCCCAACCCATAATACCAGCTAACAATCACAAACGTAAATCAAGGAGCTTCATCACCACCTGTACAGCAAATTACAATGAGACATTTTCTGCCCAAAAGATGTGAGACGGAGAAAAAGAAATAAATACTTCCAGGAGGCCATAATGAAGCAGGAAAGCTCAAGTCACGACCTGAACAAACAGGGGCATTGTGGTCTTGCTGTAAGCCTAAACAGAGTGGTTTTGTTTTGGCTGAGTGCTGGCTCAGGGATACCTGGTATTGTGTATAGAAGTACTTTCTCATATTACTTGATTTATGAGCTAGGAATTAGGATTTTACGTTATTTTCAGATAAACAGAACTACAGCAAAGATAACTGACTTCATCTTTTCTTCCTAAGGAAAAACCCAAGGTTTTGACTAAGTGTTTGGGGCACGAAGAAGCAATGTTACTGAATACCTCACCATATCAATTTCCTTTTTTGTTTGATGGGATGACTATGATTTACAGGATTTCTTTATGAGACCAAATTAAATACAGGATTTATAATATTCATGCAGTTTCTGTGCCAAATATATATAGTGCTGATACAGCAGGGATCTCAAAATATCAACCACCTGCTTAGAAGAAGCAGAATTATGAATACATCTCCTTGAACAATAATTCATCATACTCAGAAGAGTAAAGTTAAGCGCTCTAGAGCCAACACAGCTGCTTTATCATCTTATTTGGGGGTTACTGCTGATTCTCAATGCTCAATAATGTTCTTGCAACTAATGAATAAGACTAAATTCAAGGACTTAGAACCCTAGGAAGTAGCAGTGACTTTGGCATGAAGGATCTGGCTTTCAGAGGGGAATCTGGTGTTTTGGATGGTATGTCCACACTTCTCACACCAGGAAACGGAATTAGATCAGGGAAGCATCCAAAGTTAATGCATTGAAACCATCTGTGGGAACCTGGGAGAACCTTTGCTTACCTCATCAAAGGACTGTAAGGAAATTTCGCAACTCCTCAAGGATTTTTATCTTTGAACATTTGCCCCAGCCTCTCAAAAGGTAGGTATGGGGTAGTGCCTTTCCTAACTGAGGTCAGCTGATGTACCAGCTCAACAGAGTCAAGAGGGCAACTTTTTCTACAAGGAAGGCTACTCTGCTCAGAATAATGTCATTAATTCACATGACTTCTTCATGAGATGCCATTGATCTCATGTAATTTAGGTTTATGATACTTTTTTTTCCCAGACAGACTAGCACTGCAGAAGGCAGACAGACTGAAAGCAGTGACAGCTGACCCTGACAGTCTAGGGATATATATGTGTGTGGGAAAAATAACCTCAGGACCTGAGTGAGGTTCTAAAGGTGAAAGATAGCACCATGGGAACACTGGCTCTAAGTCTGTTTTCACAGCATGGAAGCAGAGTCCTGCTGTGTCTGTTCCAGACAGGCGTTGGTGTAATTGCTCCTTTGTAACTTGGATTTTACAGCTCCCCTTAGCAGCCAGGTTCACTGATTAAATATCCTTCATTAGGAAGCTTTTCCAAATCTCTAATTTAAACCTTTGCTACATGTGGAGCTAGGCACTTTTCCTGCCCCTTCAGTGACCAGGAGGTTATTTCAAAAACACCTTCTTGGCAGACTTTTTGAGAATTAGAAGACTGTTATCTTGTCTCTTTATTTTGAAGCCCTACAAAGTCCTCATTTCCAGTTTTATCCTTATGAAAAAGATTTTTTCCCCTAACTTCTTTAAAACGCCTGTTGCTTTCCTGGAACCAGGGACACTTTGGCACTTTCTGTCCTTTCCTCTCTAATTAAATGTATTTTAGGATGTCTCTTTCTGTGTCACGGGCATCAAAAGCTCTCCTAAGAAATAACTGGGGTGTCACAATACTAAATGAACATTGCTGAACAGTTTAGATCTATTGGGACAAAAGCCTTCTGAGGAATATAAAGTAGTCAGAATATGATGAAATCTAACACTGCAACTACAGTCTGTTGTGAAACATTAATTCTACCAGTAGTACCTGTGCTTTAATACAGCTGCTTTTAGCAAAACCAGTAAAATAAAATTACCTCTATCAGGGTTGCCTTATTATTCAATCTCCAAGACTTCTTTTTGGGAGCCTGTTCCTGACCAAGAACTTTTCTAGCCAAGCGCACGACACAGACATCATTGAGGAGATGATTACTAGCCAGCCTTTAAAACGCCCTCCAGACCAAATAGATCAGAGCTGGTTTTATTAAAGAAAGTCTGTGGCACTGTGAAGGCGGCAACCACCCTCTTTGGGAAATAACCTTTTAACATATAAGGACAAAGAAGGGTCTTTTAATCCAGACAGTTACTGCCTGAAATACCAAAATAGATGGTGGACTGTTTTCTGAATCACAATGCACGATGGACTCAGGATGAGGTGAGAACACAGCAAGAAAACTTAAGATTTATTCAAGGTTACTAGAATTTTGCTTATGTGGTCCAAAACCCTCTTATAATTAGCATTTTCATCTCATGTACTGCCTCATTTTACCTTTGGTTCCTAAATAGTACTGGAGGTTTCGTTCTAGGATGGCTCTCTTTGACGTCCAAGGTGTGTGGCCTCTCCATTTGACTGAAACTCCATTCCAGTGATGCAGAAAATTAATTAGGGCATTTTATTTCCTTCATATGTAGACCTAAATACCGTTTCTAAAGCTGCAAATATGGTAACTCTGTGAATGAATAAACACAACATTAGACTCCTTTGCTATGATTTCTGAAGCTGACAGCAAAATCAACCAGGAATTCTGACACAGAATCTGCTGTTTTAAACATATTGGGAAAAGTTCTCCGTACCAATTAGAGAGATTCCATTGCTCCGAGTGATGCAGGGGACTGAATAATCAGGAAAATACACTAACCAGATGTCACTTTATCTGACAAGAGGAAGGAGTGCTCCATAGTGAATGGAAGGCAGTCTGTGGGATGCCCATTGGCTCATGCATACATCTTGGGTTTTTTCTTCCCATAATCACTTCTTCTGTGGCCTTTCCTCCTGCCTTTGCTCATGGCTAGTGTATGTACATCCCCTGGGCTCAGTGGAAAGATCTATTTGCATAGAGGCATTCAGCTGGGTCATGGCCATGGGTACTGAGACAGTGGTGACGGTGGGTTATTGATCCAGGGTCCTAGGTCCCTACACTGACATCATCTGCTCTGCCTTTGCACTGTAATGAAGGTGTGGATTCATGTCTTCAGCTTTACGCATTCCAAATCTCTGAGGCGTGTGTCATGGCAAACCTGACATGCCACTAAAATACAGAAAAAAATAAGGACAATTAATACAATTAATTAATGTATTAATTCATTAATTTAAAACTAATAATAAATTTTAAATTAAATTAATTACTTAATGAAAAATAAATTTATAGAATAAGGACAATAATAGCAGAGACAGCTAGGTATCAGTGCCTGTGCTCAGATGTTACTGTTCAAAAAGCTTTTGGAAATATTTGTCATATTCGAGTTTTTAGAAGTTGTATGTTTTACCAAATGAAACCCTTTGTGATGCTAATACTCCTCTACTGAAAAATACTATTTTCTAGCCATATCTAATAAATATATGTTTGAAGCTCAACTTGATCTAATGTGAATTCATGCTCAACTGTGCGTGTGATGTTTGGCTATAAACATCATTTTTGCATTGTACAATACCACCCCACTGTTATTGTGTCTTTTCTCAGCCTTGCTTGTGTATCTTTATGGCATTTTTCATCCCAGCGGCTGATTAGATAACTGAAAACGTCTGCACTAAAATCCACTGTCTTTAACTGTGCTAAAGATGTCAAAGCTTATCTATGAATAGTCCGGTTAAATTACTTTGACTGAGCTAACTTGCTAAGAAATGGCAATGTTTTCCACCGTGTTTTGTTGACGAGGCTAAAACAACCACACATGAGGAATCCCCAATCTCTGCTCACCTGGACTTGGTGATTTGGGCTGAGAATTACTTCAGCTCTACATTGGGATGCAAGTTTTGTTGCAACCAATTCAAGATGGAGCACAAAAGAAAAAGTTATCCTGCTCTGTAGTTCAACAAAAAGCCCTGTTCTGCTCAGCTCCAAACTTGTGCTGAATACTTGGCAATCATTTTAGGAGTCACTTTGTCCTAGTTTACTTAAAAACAAGGGAACAAATCTCAGCCCATTTGAATCCCAACAGCTGCAATGACTTCAATAGAGCGATAAGTACTTATTCCAGCAGGAAATCTTATCCCAAATCTTTCCTAACTGTGAGATTTTTCTCACTACTAAACAGGATATCCCACATCACGTTATGCTAATAGGGTGCCATGTTTTCAGCAAGCCAAGTGGCAGCACCACGGTGACAGTGATGACCACAATTTTCTAGCTAGTAACTGTTATTGCATTCTGAATTTCTCCATTGCTACTTCTTCTTAGTGGCCACAGAATTAATAGATCTGTTAACTTGAATGAGCAAGGATTATATTTTCAGGAAGGTAAATAATTAATGTAGAAGAACATTCTTCATGTGTAGAACGTTCATCACAGTGTGGATGCTCTCCTCAATCATAAAATGCTTTCAAATAAAAAAGGCAAGGTAAAGAAAGGAAACTACTGTTTATGCTATGTCTTTATATTCTCTTAATTAAAGAAACACCTAAAAAACCCAAACCTGGACAGATTAGATCAAGGGGCCAAGGCCAGTTGTATCAGTTTCAATAAAGTCAAGTGTCAGGTCCTGCGTTTTGGTCACAATGACCCCAGGCAATGCTACAGGCTTGGAGAAGTGTCTGGAAAGCTGCCTGGCAGAAAAGGACCTTGGTGTATTGATTGACAGTCAGCTGGATGTGAGCCAGCATTGTGTTCAGATGGCCAAGGCTAACAGCATCTTGGCTTGTATCAGAAATTGTGTGACCAGTAGGACTAGGGAGGTGATCCTGTCTCTTCACTGGGCACTGGTGAGAGCCCCACCTTGAGTACTGCGTGCTATTTTGGGCACCTCCGTACAGAAAAGCCATTGAGGTGCTGCAGCAGGTCCAAAGAATGGCAACAAGGCAGGAAAAGGGTTTGGAAAACAAACTGAGAGAGCTGGGACTGGTTAGTCTGAGGAAAAGGAGGCTGAGGTCAGACCTTACTGTTCTCTACAGGTATCTGTAAAGAGGCAGTAGAGAGAGCAAAGTTGGTGTCTTCTCACTGGTGATGAGACGAGGGGAAATGGCCTCAAGTTGCACCAGATGCCTCAGGTTGTATATATCATGAAAAACTTCTTCACAGTGAGGGTTGTTCAGCACTGGAACAAGCTCACCAGAGAGGAGGTTGAGTCACCATGCCTGAATGCGTTTAAGAATTGTTTGGATGCGATGTTCAGGGATGCGGTTTAGCCGGGGGTTGTTAGAATAGTTTAGTAAGGGTAGGTCAAGGCTGGACTGGATGAGCTTGAAGGTCTTTTCCAACCTGAGCAATTCTGTGAATTATCTGTGAAATCCAACCTCAAAACAACCAACCGTTTGTAGCACACCGCGTGCTGTACCGCAGTCATGCAGCATTCAGCAAAGCAGTATTTTTAAAACTTTAAAATGTACCGGTTCCATTTGGGGGTGGAAGCCCTCTGTTCAACAGACGGTTCTTCCTGAACACCCTCAGGCTTCAAATCGCCATGTATTTCCGTAACCCATTTTCACGCTCTCCTGCAAGTCCACACTGGTTCCTGCTGCCCAAGCTCCCAAGTCTCCTCCATCCCCATACTGGATTTTCTCATTTTGCTCAAAGGCAGATTCAGCACAGGGTAAGACTTGAGACAAAAATGCATCTCCCTAGTAAACACAGCCCGCGGACATCAGTTTCTCCCAGCACTGGGTGGCAATTATTTCAGTGTAATAGGCAGTCACCCAATGACCTTCTCCTTCAGTGTGCAACGCTTCTACTGTCAAGTGTTAATCCCTCTGTTGGCTACTCAGCTGCACATTCATTTAAGAGAGCTAATGACTTACAGTGTTCCTTCTCTGCATGATTTCAACGGACATGTAATTAGAGGTGAGTGGAGTGTTCAGAGGTACGGCAACCACGAAAGCCAGGGGCAAAGTCAAAGTATTTGTCTAATTTTGCAATCGGCTGCTCCAGTGAATGAAACGATGTGGTCAGATGCACACTGAGGAAAAGAAAGTAGAAAGAGAGAAGCCAAAAATTCAGCCTTTAAAAATAAATTAAAAAGCAGGTTGGCTGGCTCTCACAAAGCTCTGAGATGAAAAGGAACACGTTTCAAAATACTTTTGGTCAGGGTGCCAGAGAGCACATTGTAAGATAAATGCCAGTGAGGAACCTGCTCTTCTCACAGAAATTGGAAAAGTATCTGAAGGTGAAAAGCTTTGTTTTAAAGTGCTTGAGATCCTTAATCATTAGCAGAATAAGTGTGAGAGCCAAAAAAACGATAGAAAAATACATGAAGGTAACCTGAATAACTCTTTATGCGCCACAGCGCTTGCTTATCTTTCAGCTTACCTTTGAGCTTAGTTTTATGAGCATCATCCATGTCTGCAACACCTCAGGAAATACCCTGCAGCTCTTACCCCAGGTGAGTACATCCTTTGGAGATCCAAGTGATTTTGCATATATATTAATATCACTTGATGAAGTATAATAAGGAGCCTTCGTCCTAACAGTCTTTAGATTAAAAAAACCCCACTCAGCTCTGATTTCTGTGTATGGACGAACTGCAGAGAAAGTCTCATTTTCCTGCAAGCCATCGCTTTCTTTCCAACATGCAAGTTTTTTGCTGATGAAGCTGGATCTCAGCAAGAAGAGTTGTCTGCTGGTTGGCTATTTATGTCACTTTTGGCTCTGCGATGCATCATCATAAGGTTTGACTGTGCTGGCTGAAGCCACAGCAAAGCAGGGAGGTGGTGTAAGGGGGCTCAACACCTCTCCCAGCACAGCAGAACTTGTTCTGACTACTGGGTGATATCTGCCACTGCCTTTGATGTGTGGTGCTGTGTGATATCTCACACCTCAAGTGGCTGCATGTCGAGTTCTCTTTTCTGTGACTTTTTTTTTACTCTTCTTGCTTGTTTGGGATTTTTGAAGCTCATCCCTTGTTTTTTGCCTCCTCATCATTGATTTCCCTGTATGCCGTCTGGCCAATCCTGTGGTTGAGGCTGCTGCACCATCGCTCTGAAGCATGACCCCTAGACAGGATTTTTGTTCTCCTTTCTCCATAAAGATTTTGGGCTGACATAGCATTTACATTAAATAACACTTACCCCTACTCTCTCAGTTACACAGTGGGCAGCCAGAGTGATATTTTTATGATATTTTTATGAATTCGAATAATGCACCTTCACCAGTGCTTTGAATTCAGAGCATAATTTCATTAAAAATGAAAAGGCGTAATAATAATTAATTAATAATTGTTTTAATTCAGTCTGCCTTATGAGCTAATATCTCTCACGCAGTTGTCTAATACAATTATAAACATAATTTCATGCTTACTGAAATATAAATGAAGCAATTGAATGGCAAACTCCAAAGCGATCTGCCTAACAGTCAGTTGCCCTCCCCTAGCCCTTCCATCCTTTCTGTGTGCTGTAGTTAGCTATTGCATTTGAGATGTAGCTTGTGGTTTGGAAAGATCTAATACGGAGACTGCAAGCAGCAGTTTAATCCATCGTGTCCCTAATGAAGTAGGTTGGCTGGTGAGTTGTCATCACAATTCGAATGGGGTGTCTTACTACTAATATGAAGGACTTTTATTTTCCCATTCCTGTCCCTAGTAGCACTTGTAATGCTGCAGGAAATCTCTCCCATGACAGGGTGCTCTGAACAGCCTCAGAGGTGCTAACACACTCCGTCCGGTCTTCGTTCTCCCCAGCTGATCAGAGGCATCCTCTGCTTCACACCTGCCTGGACACCTGTGTGCCTCAAAATTCCAGTTCTTAGTGAGAAGTGTCTCTTGCATGAGCACAGCACAGTACAGTCTGTCCTACACCCCTGCAGCAGCTGAGTCCCACGTCAGCTGCAATGAGAACAAACATCCACAAACCTCTCTGTTTTCATTGCAGCCTATTAAACCACCACGTTGGCAGAGACAGAATGTTTTGCTGTTGGCAACCTTGGAAAAGATGACTATGGGCAGCTGGTGAGGATATGTGATTTTTTTTTTGAATGATTTTGGGTCTGCTGCTAATCAAACACACTGAATGTACACTTCTGGCGACGCTTTCCATTTATCATCTTTATCACTAATACCACTACTCACTTTTTGAATGATGAGAGTAATTTCTCTCACATTTTGAGTAGCTGGCGAGCAATGCCCAGTGGTGTCACTGTGAAAAACCTCGTGTGCAGTTGCATGGCTTGCAGCTACCAATAGGTAAAACTGTAAAATACCTGCCCACTGATCACTGCTGTCTGTATTCCAAGAGCCTCAGCGATTGGAATCATCACTGTGTGTCTGCGGAGTGAGAGGGAGAAGGAAAATTAATCCAGTTTGATCAGAACTGTAATGTTCCTTACGGAATCTGGCCTAATATGAGTCAGCTGTGTGTCCAGGTGGCCAAGAAGGCCAACAGGATCCTGGCTTGTATCAGGAATAGCGTGGTCAGCAGAAGAAGGGAAGTTACCATGCCCTTGTACTTGGAGGCCTCATCTTGAGTATTGTGTTTAGTTCTGGACCCTGCATTATAGGCATTGAGATGTTGGAATGGGTCCAGAGGAGAGCTACCAAGCTTGTGAGGGGTTTAGAAACCAAGTTGTGTGATGAGAGGCTGTGGAAGCTGGGCAGGTTTAGTTTGGAGAAGAGGAGGCTGAGGGGGGACCACATTGCCCAATACAACTACCTGAAGGGAGGTTGTAGAGAGGTGGATGTTGGCCTCTTCTCCTTGATGACTGGTGACAGAAGCAGTGGCAATGGTGTGAAGTTGAGGCAGGGGAGGTTTAGGTTGAATCTTAGGAAGAAATTCTACACAGAAAGAGCTGTTGGGCACTGGAACAGCCTTCCCAGGGAAGTAGCAGAGTCCCCATCCCTGGAGATGTTGAAGAACCATGTAGCCATAGTGCTTCACTACAGGCAAGAGTGGCAGCATGGAGGGAGTTAGTTTGTGTTTTTCAGTCTCTCAGGTATTTAGTTTTTTTGTTGGTATGGGGATGGTTGGACATGGTCATGTAATGGAGCATTGGAACAGGTTGCTCAGGGGGGTTGTGGAGTCTCCTTCTCTGGAGACATTCCAGACCCGCCTGGAGTGTTCCTGTGAGACTTGGTCTGGGTGATCTTGCTGCTGGCAGGGGGATTGGACTAGATGATCTTTCGAGGTCCCTTCCGATCCCTAATGATTCTATGATTTTATGATTCTATGATCTAGGAGGTCCTTTCCAACCCTGATTATTCTGTGATTCTGTGAAGAGAAGAGCAGGGAATCCAAACAATAATGCTGGCTGTGGCTTGGATCTGCAGTAAACACCCATTTTATCTTACTGGGGCTTGGACATAATTGAATTGGAGTTACTTGGAAACTTATTCCAGACTCTCTGAAAGCTTTACCCAACACCAAACCATGCAGTTCAGCTTGTTTCACGTTCAATTACAAATGGTTTGCTCAGTCTCCGTAATAACTCATATTCACTAACTATCCCGTACATGAGATGTGACAAAAACTGTAGTTCGGATACACAAAGCATAATTATTTAATGATGAAGTTAAGTTGATTAGGAAGCCTTTGAGCTATTACACTCTTAGTGGGGTATTTTGCAGTCACTGCATAAATGAACATAATTTAATTCTGAAAAGCTCTATAGCTCCTGCTGCTTTGAAAATGGTATGTAACCAGCAAGTTAGGTTTTTCCCATTATAGAATTCTATACGCCACAACAAAGATCACAGGGTGTTCGATGTATTGCCAGTAAGAACAGGAAAATCTATTTTTAGTGACTATCCAGGCTAGAAATGATAGAACTCACATATCTAGTAACAATCATGAACCTGACAAATCAAGCTTGTAAGCCTGTGGTGTGATCTGAAAACGTAACAAGCTTCCAAGAAGGATCTCTGCTTTAAAAATACATTCTTGCTTTCTGGAATTATTTTTTTCATGAAATGTGCAAGACTGAACAGCATGAGAATGGCTGTGCCATTGAAAGGGATATATTCATATATTGTATAGCTGTGTTCCAATTATGAAATTGATCCATGGATAAAAATCCCTTAAGGGTGGCTATTAATGAGATTGCTTGCTCTGAGTGCATCCCGTAATAAGATTAGGTATGCATTTATCCTGAGCAGAGATAAACCCATGACAAGTTCATGCCAAGATAAAACAGTTTTGAAAGGCAATTAAACGTAGGACATACCGTGCGTGCATATGGCTGTGGGAGACTGCAGGATGCAAAGCTGCTTCTCATGTGCACAAGTGCTTCTGAGTGTAACAGGTAGGCAGAGAGGCTTTTTGCTGTAGTGAGATTAAACTTGCACTTAAATATCAAAATATTTTAATTTGAAATTTACAAATCAGTTTTATAAACTGTGCAGCCTGGCCTTTTTGGCTTTTTCTCTGCTTCTAAAAGGCTTGAAAACACCCATAAATAATTACCAGTGAGACAAGACTCAGTCACCACACTGAGACATGCATTGTGTTGCAGTTCAGAGACCGTAGCACCTTAGCATCCAGGCTCCTACACAGCTTCTCATACTGGCTCACTTAGGCAAACCAGACTGTGATCTCTGAAGGGTAAGATCTCAAGTATTTCCTACAGAATTTGCAGTAAAAAAACACGCATGCCATAGCCACAGAATCATGTGGGTCACAACAGATTGCACCTGGAATTAAACCTAGATAGTTCAGGTAGTGCTGGGCTTTCAGACAGCAAAAATATCTCCTAAAATCTTCTCTTACTTTCAGAGCACTGGGAAAAGTTTATCCTTCTTACACTGTTATCACTGCTGTTCCTCAGGATGTTGTTGAGTTGTAGCATCTCTAATAACTGGTGTGCATAGGGTGCAGAGAGACCAGACTCCCTCTGGAAGCAGAATCCTCCTTTGTACAATAGCTGAAGCTCAAGTCAAATTTTGAATTACCGGGCTGATTAAATAGACGTTAAAATCCTGTCTCTGTCACATTTCATAGATATGAACCAGAGCCAATTAGCCAGAGCCTATGCCTGCAGGGCTGAAATCCCTGGCATCACAGGTAAAAGTGTGAAGAGAGGAACAGTTATAACCTGGTGTCTGGCATAGTCTGTGGGTAGATAATGGACAGGGACTGAAGCACAAAGGGTAGACAATGGACAGGGACTGGAGCATAAAGGGTGGAACCAAGGTAAGTACAGGTGTGATTTGTGCTCCCTTCATTTTTTGCCTGATCAGTTCAAGGTCACTCTGCCTGCACAAACAATAGGAACCTGAAGGTTCTTGTAGGGGCCACATCAGTTGGCAAAACCTTGAAACAAAGTGGTGAAGAGAGAGGAGAGCCCTTCCAATAATGAGCCTGAGCACCCGTCTCAGGATGTTTGGAAGAATTCTTCAGGACAAGACCAACAATAATTTGCAATTCCAGAGTGTCCTCAAAACTCTTGTAATCCAAAACGTTGGTGATTCAACGATGTGTGAAAGTGAAGGAAGTTGCATAGGAAATTCCCTTCCTCATTTTTTTAAAATATGGAAACCTCCTATTCTACTGTCAAATATTCAGATTTTTTTTTAGATTAAATTCAATTACTTAAGAAATGTGGGCATTTGACACTTCATCTAGGTGTGACCTAAAGGAATAAACAGACTTTACTACACACTCACAGCCCTCACAGGGTTGGTTGTAATTTTTTAAAATAATGGCTAAATACTTTCTCTATTAAGTGGAGAGAGTAGCAAGTATATGCAGAAAACGTGTGCATGTGTGATTGGAATTCTGGAATGTGGCAGTGTACTTTTACAAGGCTTCTGTTAAGAAGTTGCAAAAAAAATATGGTAGGTGTTAATAAATGTATTTATTAGCATTTTTTCCTCCTAATTTATTCACAGGTAGTTCTCTGCTTAACTTCCTCAAAGTGGGACAGAATCCAGTTCTTACATGTTGCAGAAAGTGGTTGTACATCTCTCTCTCAAGTAAAACCCCAGGATCCTTTCGCCACCTCATCTTGTTTGACAGAAGCTGTGTATATGGCCAAGCAAAGCCACTCTATTCCTTCTCACTCAAAAATAATTCACAGGGCTGCCTTTCTGTTAAAAACCTTATTATAAAGTACTAAGAAATTCAGTAATTCAATAAGAAGTATTGTTCTTACCTGTTTCTCCATTATGCTGTCTGTTCCCTGCCAGGATGGCTGTTGCCTACAAAACCTGTGCTCTGTGTCACACATGGACACACAGTGCTGAGCAGTGACATAAATTCTCCTGACACATATTTTGATTCACCCACTTGGTTTTGCCTCTTGAGGTCCCTCCTTCAGAAATGTTAAGAAGTCAGCTCTGTTCTAAATTTGTATCAAACATGTACCAGTTGGGTGCAGGATCTCTGGGCTCATTTTGAAAACCTGGATAATTTTCCTGTTCTTCCTATGTCCTTCACTGCCCCCTCCTGTAATCACGATCCCAAAGTGTGCTTTCTGATGAGGATTAAGCCCTGACCCATGCATGATTGCTGGAAATAAGCCTTTAAAATATGCCTAAGTGCTCAGCTTGTTTGAAGTTACTGATCCTTAAAATAGATGTCTGAAAAAAATGTGTAATTTCAAATGTTTCTGCAGCTATTGTTGCAGTGTCTGTAACAGGGAGATACATCAAGCCAAGTTACATCGGTTATGCTCTGTTATATCGTGAACTGAGCCAAATGAATCAAAATGCACAGTAATTCTTCAAATGAAAATGCAAGTCTTGTACAGGTTCTTTCTCTAGTCAGCACTTGCAAAGCATTAGAATATTCAGATTGAATCTGGGGGCTTACTTCAGCTATTCACCAAAAAATCTTTTCAGCATAGAAAGTATTTCATGCTCACCTCACGTGAACCATTTCTCCCTTCAAGATCTCCCTTGGTTTCCTGCTCTCCATCCTTTCTTGTTCCCTTCTAGCCTTTTTCAGAGAAAACAAGCACAAGCGATATTCGTGAGCTGGGACACCACACACTGATACAAACACAATTAAGAGATGCCATTATTTTACCCTTCAGCACTTTCCGTATGACTCTTGTCATCGTTCCCCCGGCTCATCACTTCTAAACTCTGCGTGGCTTTCGCAAGACCTATATTCAATGATTCAGAGATCTGTTTCTTAAGTTTTTATAATGAAGCCATGTAGAGAGATAAATCAGCTGAACCAGAACAGGAACATGGGACAGTGAGTTATTCCTCTCTCCCTGGAGGCTCAGTGCACAGAGCACTCCAGAAATCAGGGACAATTCAGCTAGACCAGGGCTTCTACAGGAAACCCAGTTTCTAGTTGTGACCTTTCAGCTCAAAGTTGGTGGAAAAAGAATAATTTTTTTTCTTTTTCAGGGTCCTTTTGAGGTATTAGGCATCATGTGCAACCTGTGTGAAAGAAGATGCTTTGGAAATGGTAAGGTACTCTCTGGCATTTTCAGATCCCTGCATGCTCACTGGCAAAGCTCTTTCACAGCCGTTCGATATATTCCGTATATTGTCCATAGTAGAATAATACAGCTCTCTCCTCATTAGTTTCTCAAGCTGGTTAGAACATAATTTTGCCCTATTTAATGTTACTGTAATCCTGACCAAGTCAAGATAAGGTCAGATGTTTCACTTTAGTGAAATTCTCAGCCCTCTTATGGCTGTGTGCATAGAAAACTGAGAAAAAAACACTTCAGTCATTTCCACAGCAATGATCAAAGAAAATCACAAATGCAACAGACTTCAAAGAAAAAAGCAATGGCCCAGACCTAGCTCTGAGGCACTGTTCACAACATTGGTGAGATCTAAACTAAATTGCTTAAAAACAGCTTCCAGTTTGCAGCGCTAGTTACTTAAGGGAGCACAGGGTGAAGGTCTGTGAGTACCTGCTGCTCAGCAGCCATGGCAAGGGTTCTGGCTGCAGTGACAGCACCGCAATACTCACCTCTGGCCAGGGAAGTTTCCGGCACTGGGGAATTCTACATAGTCTGTGTGCTGCACAGCTCTGACTTCTCAGGCTTGAGAATTGAGGGTCAATGAAAGAATACAAATAATATTCTCAAGTTAAGAAATGGAGAGAAAAAGAGATTCCATTCAGGGATGGATGGATGGATGGATGGATGGATGGAAGGAAGGAAGGAAGGAAAAGCAAGGAGCTACCTCATCTCTGGTTCTTATTTAGAGCCTATAAAAATCTCCTCATCCTCACCAAGAGTTTTTATGTTCCTGCCGGTGCTGCAGTGGGAGGGAACACAGACACTTACTGCTCTGCAGGATACTGTAAAGTCCAAGTATTTCCTTCCCTTCTTCAAGCTCTGCCATGCCTAGGGCATAGCTACACCACCCCAGAGCTGGAAAAGAAGTGGGGCTCTGCTGCAGACTGGCTTGTATTTGACATTTTCTGCCAGGGGCAAATGGTTGTAGCCTTGAAAAGCTGCACCTACATCCTGCCATGAGCAAATGTAGCTCCCTCCTACAGCAGTTCATATACTGTAAGCTATTTATGAGCCTGGGCATGCTATTTAAATCCTTTTTACTAACATGCGTCACCAACAGTCAAAGGTAACTTTCTGAGGGTGCTTGGGGAACAAGGCAGGTGAGAGTAAAGGATGCATTGGCACCACTGAGCCAGCACTGGCAAGCTGAGAGGTGAAAATTCAAGAGTTTCATTTAACAGAGTGAAGCCCTCCATTTCTGCACGTTGTGGTGCACAATCACGGAGAAATAAGTCTTGGTTAAATTTTTTATGAGCTTTCAGCTGCTCTAAATAATTAACTAGGACTTCTCTCATTTGAACACGGGTGCAACTTTTCATGTCTCAAACACTTCCCACCTTAATCACAAGGGAATTGCTCTAGTAATTCAGGTCACTCCATATTTTTATTTATTTTTAACATCATTAGTCCAAACAAATTTTGAACTTTCAAGAAGGAACGATAGAAAATGGCTCCCTTTTGATCTCACTCCAGGTGAATCCTCAGGAGAAGTATGCACCTCATTTCCAGGAGCTGAATAATAGAGATTGATAGGTTAATCAGTTCCAATACAACTTAAGGAATAATAGTGTGTGCTCATCTCCTGCATTTTGACATTCCCCAAGTCCAGGGTGTTTCAAAGATGACAATGAAGGATATCACAGGATAGTTTCTGAAAGACAGATGCATTAATAAGGATACTCCTTATGCCCTCATGTAAAGTATAGGAGACTGATCCTCCTTTTGACAGGCTGATTGTGTGACAGTGTAACTACTGAAGTCAGTCCTACTTCTCCACCATGTAACGGCATAGAAAATGAGGTCTCAAAAACACTCATTCTGCCCCCTCATGCAGTGTCAAAAGGAGCTTGAATGTTGTTTTATGTGGAAACCAGGCTATCTTGTGAGTATATAAAGTG
This sequence comes from Upupa epops, assembly GCA_013397515.1. Taxonomy (NCBI): domain Eukaryota; kingdom Metazoa; phylum Chordata; class Aves; order Bucerotiformes; family Upupidae; genus Upupa; species Upupa epops. The sequence goes on along the minus strand of VZRI01001621.1, from coordinate 656,736 downwards.
GGCATTAAGTATATTAAGTATTGGATTCAGTTCCCTAATGAGGGACTTTGATCTCCTATCATAAGACTCAGATGTGAAAATTGGACTCTGAAAGCAGATTAGTAAAATAGCTCCTTCCTAAATCACTTCATTCTACTGCTGCTCGAAAAGTCACAGACTTACTGTGTGAAAGGCTGCAATATGCAATTAGCAGTGTCCAGCCTGCAAGTCCAGTTTTCCTCAAAGGGACTTGCAGCAGGTGGAGTGGTGAAAATTTGACTTCAAGTCATAGGTCAGTGTGGCTACCTCTAAGCTTCAGTATCCCACCCACAAAAATGGGACTGCCCACATCACCGTCTCAAAGCCATCATGGGAACATAAACGTCTAAATCGCAGAGGGCTTGAAGAATATTATAAATACAGGAGAAGACTGCACTTTGCTCAATTTCTAACAAAGTTCTAATGAGGACTTTTGAACTTGTCAATAGATTCAGGATTAATGATCTCAGCCTGTGCCATTTTGTAACTCGCTACTGTAGGCAGTAAAGCCAGGGAGCTGGTTTAGTCCTGCAGGATGCTCTTATTTTTTCCTACTGATGGTCCCTGCAAAAAAAGGAACCAGTTAGTTATTTCCAGGAACCATGGTTACTGTTGTTTAGCAGTTATTGTAACCAATTTTCTGTCCAAGTTGCTTTCGCTAATTTGTCCCATTTTGCAGTGAAACTGTCATAACCTCTTGATTTAAAATGCAGACTGCCTGAGAAAGAGCCTCATGAGCAATGACGTGTTCAGAGAAGTACTATGTGTGGAGCAGAGCACTTTACATTGAAAGCCGCTGCTCTCACGTTTCTACAATGAGACTGGCAGAGCTACACATTATTAAAATTGGAGCTTTAGAAGACTTTCTCCAAAAACCTCCTTTGGTGTTATCCATCTTTTCCCCTGGTCTCTCTGAATTGTTTGGGCATTGATAGCTGTAGGTCAGAATTCATGTATTTTTTATTTGACAGTGGTGATGTCAATGCATATATTTGGCCATAGGTATGGAAAGCATCAACTGTGACCAAGAAGATCAGGAGCAATAAAACTGAGTCTAAACTGCCATAGTTCTATTGTCTCAACAGTTAAGTTTCCATCTTATTATTCCAGCTGAGCATCAAGATGTGAAAAACTACCTCAGATCACCATCTCACAAAAGGTACCCTGAGATGTTCTTCTTTCATGAGAGCATTACTCAGACTGTACTGGTGAAGGACATTGTCACTGAAGTGAGCCAGAGAGATGCTTTTGTTCTCCAGCAATTGCTATTGATACCAGATGTGTCCAGCTCAGTCAGGTGGCCACGTGCCCACCAGCCTCCTAAACTCTAAGGTCTCCACATTTGCTTTTCATTTTTGTGTCAGATGCATGTACCCTCTGCAGGTCACAAGGACACCCAAGTCTCCTCCATCTCTTTGCACTAAATATATTTGGAAGCATGGATCTTCACCTGTCTGTGCTGCAATTCTTGCTTCTCTTTGCCTGTTTTCTGTCTAGTCTAGTGTCAATGCAACCTCTCCACAGCAGCTGTCTCTGAGCTACAATTCAGTAATCTTTTTCAGCCTTTTTCCAGCTTAATTTTTATATATCCACGTATGATCTACTCTATCTGTGGTCTAATACATTGCCATTCTTTCTATTTCAATACCCCTTGAGTGTAGTTTATTAAAATGACAGACCACACTGCAGTGTGCAACATAGGGCTAATTCATTCCCACTTTTTAATACAGTTCCTCACACCATTTCCAGCATTCAAGAGAATAGGTATTTATTTTAATCACTGTGTGCTGCATATATAATCTTTTTCCTAGGTGAAATTGCCATTTAATGGAGTCTGGGTCACAAGAGAGCAATTATATGAGTTATGTGCACGTTACAGAATAATTTAAAATCAGCTTTCGGGTCAGTCTTTTTTAATTATCTATTTTATCAACTGTTTTTGACTACCAATTCAAATAATGGTGTTTGCCTAATACCTAGAAATGTAATTGCTTTTAGATGGCCTTTATTCTGATCTTGGTGCCAGCGTCTTCCTCTGTATACTGCGCATGTTTGCACCTGTCTGCATGGTGACAGATTTGTGGTGACAGCTTGTATAACTTATTTATAAAATGACAAATTATTTTAGATTTTCTTTAAGTTCACAGACTGGCAATATGGAGAAACACCTGCTTGCTGCAGCAAGCTGAAGAGGATCTGCTAAGTCAAAGGGAAAATATGTGCATCAGTGAAGAGCAGATTTCAAGTACAATAAAACCCTGTGGGCCATCTTTATGCTGGTCCAGGTTTCAGGGATGGCTCTATGGATGCATTTTTATTGCTAAAAAGTCCCCACTGCTGTGGCTGGAGGAAGGTTCCCAACAGCACAAAAAGCCTCACGTGCAGTCCAGGGGCAGAAACAGCCAGGAGTTGTTCAGAGCCAAGTGGAAGTGCTTTGAAAAGTGTCTGGCAAACCCCCTCCCATCAAACCTAGCTGTATCTAAGCACACTCCTCCAAGCAGTCTTTCTCTGTCCTGCAGGGAAAATACCACCCTGGCCTGCACTTTGCACGCACCTGAGTAAAGACTGCAGCAAGTGACCCAGTGCAGTTTCAATCCCATCATTAAACGAGCCAAGCCTGACACTGTAATTGCAGTAGGATGTTGCTGTGAAGCCATCTTGTTAACATAAAAGGATTAGTTCATCAGCAGGTGGTTTCACTAGGTAATGGAGTTTGGAGTGTCCAGCTGATGTGCTATAGAAAGAGTAGCGTGATCCTCTGATAGCAATTAGTCCTCATTCCCAGCAGTACAAGCAGGAATAAACGAGTGAATTGCCTCGTCAGAGCAGTAAGCGGGTAGAGCAAAGTCTACAGTAACAGATTGCATTGCACAAACAGGTATCAGGTACAGAGCACACCGGGAAGAGTCCATTAGAACAGCAGCAAGTATACCAGGTATGTTCTGACCAGCTGCTACAGCAGTAGCACCCAGGAGCACCAGGCTGTTTCTGTACAGTAAAGAGTCTTTATAATTATGTTCTGCTGGCCTAAATGTCATTATGTCAGAATAGGGGTTATTCAGAACAGCAAATGCTCTTCTCTCTTCCTATTGCATTTTGGTATCTGTGATTTCTTTCAAGTCATACCACAGACTCAAATGAGCCATGTGGTGGTGGCTCATTTTAGAGAGAGTGATTCCTGGAGCTGTGGCCACAACAGTACTGCCTGCTGGGCATCCCTGCAGCACAGCAACAGCAGTGTCAGTGGATGTGTTAGGACAGACAGTGAAAATAGTACTGCAGACTCCAGATAATGGTGTGGTTGTGCTTTTAAAAAGTTACCACAGGTGTCTGAATGAAGCCTACCTAGGCCTGTCCTTCTCATAGATGGATAAACCATTAGGCACCTTTCATCACAGTTACTTTCACAGTGTCTTTCATACATAGTAAGGGTACTTTGAAGCATCGCTCAAAAAAGCCATTGGTTTGAATTTAGCATCTTGCAATCCCACTCACAGAAGCGTCTATTTATCAACTATTGAATGGACTCTAAGTGGGAGGGAACTTCTTTTCCAATCCGATGTGTGGTTCCACATTGACCCTGTCAGTTCTTCATTCAATTACTGTTAGTATTTTTGGCCCTTAGTATTTGAATTGTATTCAGGCCACCAGAGAACATCTGAGTTTAAGCTCTGTGCCAGCGCTGATTATTGCTGTGTACTGGTCATCATGCTAGATACATGGCAAATTACCAGTTTGATGTTCTGGCCTGGACCTGAATGTTTAACACTCATAATAAAGCAATATAGCAGCATATCAATTACTACAAGATTGCAGTAGAAGTGCTCCTGGATGCAAACGTACATAAAGTTGATATTTATTTTCCTACCAATAAGGCTTAATTTTGTTTTTAAGGGCGACTAAGATATTAGCATAGTGCTTTATGCTTTTCAAATTGTCTCTATTTGAAAAATGAACTATCCCTCCAGGTACATTAAATGAATCTTTTTTTCTTTGTTCTTTCAATCCTTCTGCTAGAAGCCTAGTGCTGTTCAGCTGGAACTGCTTATAAGTCAGAGATACACAGGTTGCTCCTTTGAGCATTGATTTCCCAGGAAGCACACAGACAAAGAAAATCTAGCAGGAATAAAACAAAACCATTTCGTCTGTCTGCACAGTTGAAGACATGCAGGTATTAACTGCACGTATGAAGGAATATGACTTAGGCCATGTGGTGAGACACTTGGTAGTGCAATTTCAGGAATAAGAAGAAAGAAAGGGATATTTGAACTTGCATAATGGATGGTGGCAGGGAGTCCTGAAACCCCAAAGGCACCCCACGACTGATACCGCACCCTTAACAGGCAAGATTTGGTCTTTTCCTCACAGCATCAATTGAATTAACACTGTAGCACTTCTGAATACCTGTTCCTGTCAGACTTTGTAAATACCATGCAGTGTTTTCCATCAACATAAAACATTCTTCCTGGCTTTATCTGTCTTAGTGGGAAAAAACTGAATGCACTAGGAGTAAATGGAGCTTCCCCTCAGCGCAGAACCAGTGAGCTCAACCCCACATACTTGTCCACAGCCCTGGAATGCAAAAGCTGCCACCATAACTTCCATTCTCAAGACACTTGCCTTGTCCTCTACAGCTATATGGTTTCATATTCTGCCTCCTCAGTAACTTTTTTCACTTGGGAACACATTTTCTGCTTGCTCATGTTGGTGTTCTGTTGGCCTGTGAACGTGTGTGTCTGTGCACATACTTGTGCTTTTTCCATTGATGTGTGTGTGTGGCTCTCTGTTTGTATTTCACTTGCAATTGTTTCCTTCCAGCTGCACTGAAAAGCTGTAAATATTCCAATTTGTTCTGGCACATACAAGCAGTTGTGATTACAACCGTGCAAGTTCAGAGACAACAGCTGACGCATCCATTTCTGATCACAGCTCCTGTGGGAAGCCTGCCTCTCTTTCTCTCCCTGAATGAGGTGAGGAGAAAGAAGGGCTCTTCACAAAAGAGAAAACTCTGTGAGCTTGCACTCACCTAGGGATGTGCCGAGCTCTGAGACAGGTGAGCTTAAAGCTAGTGCTGAAGTTGTGTATCATTGAGCTGAATGTTATAAAAACGGATTTGGGTGTGTTAGAATCAGAGACCTAGGTGCCTTTTTGGAAACAAATTCTAGAAAGTGTGCTTAAATAGCAGACCTTCTAAAAACCATATAATTAAAGTGAAATGCATGGAAGTGGCTTTAAAAATGTACTCACGTGAGAAAGAGTTTTGCTACAATCACTTCTGTTGTCCATGAAAACAGACGTTTACAGCACTTCATCCTGAAATGGTGAAAATCTGAAAAGCACAAGAGGCCCCAGATGTAGTAATTTTTCTTTTAATGCAGCTTTATCAAAGGCTTTTTCCTCTATTTTCATATCAAAAGCAGCCCTGGCAGGTCATTTGTAGAAGACAATTGAATGAACACCTCTTATTTTTCTTGTTCTTACACTACATACAAACGCACTGCAGTTTACATGAATCTAACACCAGTTTTACTTAAAAACATTAAAAAGCACCTAGAAAAATATAGCAGAGCTCAGATATTTAAAATCTGACACCTGAACTGGTCTGGAAAGGCAGTGTGACACTGAAACTCCAGCGCTGAATGAATGGATAGATAGGTTAAAAGAACAGATAACACAGATTATGGAGATTTCAAAGCACAGGATTTCTCTGACATTTAAAAGGATTTCCACTTGCACAGCCAGTTGCACTGCCAGGATTTCAGAAGGGATGCTGTTCCCTGCCTATTCTGTGTCTCAACTGCTTAATTTAGCTTAACATTCACCACTGGACCTGAAATTGCCTCTGGCACTCAGAGATTCTGTAAGATAAACACAGATTTGCTTATCTATTTGCTTTAGCCTTCATTGTATAAAATCGGAAAGACACATGATTGAAATCAGTTTACAGCGCTTCGGAGTAGTCGGAGTAGTCGAAATTTGTGAAGCACCCTGCATTTACTGCCCAGCATGAACCCAAAGCATGTGACAGTGAAATGCCTCCTCCATTGGCAGGGACGCTTACACCTTGGCTGCAAGTCTGTGGGGTCCAAGGTCAGGATAAAATGCTCCAGAAGTGACCCGAGAGATCTTGGACAAGGCACTTAGGCCAGCAGTATCAGGAGAGCTGAGATGCGAGTAGATCTGTCTCACCCTGGGATCCTTCCCTTTTGCATGGCCTCTGTCAGTACATGTAGAAACAATTTCGTCCCTGTGGCAGTGATAAGGATCTAGCACCCAGCAAGGAAAGGGCTAGTAAATAAACAGTCAGCAATACATTGTGAGCTGGTTTTGACCACAGAGCTCCCATATGGCTTTTAAAACCACTCACCCACAAAGGCTTATTATGGGGAAGTAGAGCCACAGTTTCCAGTGGCGTTAGCTGGGCTCAGCATCCGGAGTTTTGTCGTAACAGGCACAATGCAATCCTGTTCTTCCTACAGGACCTCATGTCATGCTAAAAGCTGCACTGTGTGACTATGGTATGCACCATACCTCGCAGATGAGTAACAGCCCATCCAGGCCCGGACAGAGCCATTATGATATATTAAGTCAATACTGCATAGAGTCCTTCCCATTTTTGTCCTGATCTGCAGACGTTAATTGCATTCATAATAGCTCCAGGGGGCCTGCAGACTAAATGCAATTTCAATGAACTATTAGAGCTCTTTCTTGGAAAGGACCATTAAGATCGCAGAGCAAGTGCTCGGGATGAGATGCCATTTGTACAAACCGTGTCACAACAGTGGAGAGGGATTTGCAGGCTCTGCAGTAAAAGCAATATGTGAGGCAGTACACAGCAAAAACCTCTTCTGAAATCCTTCCGTAGCTCCTTCTTCCTGTGCAGCATGAATTAGGGCTTGAAAGTAACACGGTACATGGAGAGTCCCTCTGCAAGACCTTTTGACAAGTTGAGGTGGTTTTCATACAATGGAGCTTAGCCAGCCATCCTGTTCTACCACTGTGCTATTCATAAGCATTTACTCCAGCTCCACAGAATTACAAAAAGTAGTTAGCAACCCCTTGGGACTCAATATTCAAACACAAATAGCTCACATGTGATGAATTTCTTTTAGCAGTATCAGAAAGCACTGGCACTGCTTAATCTTTTGCTGATTGAACATAGCGTTTGGCTTCTAAAGAAGGACACAATTAAATCCTTAAATTCCAGCAGCACAAACAGTGGGGAAGTGCTTGTAACGTGACTGCACCAGTTTGGGTTTGCTGCGATGCATCACTCTTAGGGACAAAAGCACATGCAGGAAACAAAACCCCTGAGATATTGGGGGAAGCTGTGTCTGCATCATCACAGCTCTTCAATTCAAACCCTCTGTGCCTTTATTTTTATGAATATGAAAACATTTATAATATGTTTATGAACGTGTATGGCTAATTTTCTTACACTGCCTTGAGACAGACACTGGGGCAGCTTTGAAGGCCTATGAAGAAGGTTAGCATGAAAGGGCTGGACAACACCTGGTGGTCTGATATAAAACACTGAAGGTGACACTGCTTGTGTGAGAAACTGAGATGAGTCCCTGTGATTTTTTTTAGAGGCTTTAAGAGAAGCAAGGTTAAAATCATACAGTGTTAGCTCTGTCAGTTAAACACAGTTTGAGTTACAAGCACATGCAGAGATATAATACCTTACTTTCATTTTCAAGGCAACAAACATGACCTTCATGTCAAGAGGACATGAAGTAGCAACGATAGTAGCGTCACACTAGTGATAATATAAATAATACAAACCCAATCCTGTATATGGAAAAATAAGGACTTCCATCTAAAACTTACCAGGGTATTCTTTAATTACTTCACAGGACATAAAGAGGCATAGATGTTGCTCCTTTTCTGAGCTTGTAGAAATGCAAAACAAGATGCACAACTCTGTGAAGTGCAGAAGAATCTGGTTTCGTAGTGCTATTCCCATCCCTGCTGTCATGCTGCAAAGTAATGAACCATTCAAAGGTGTCGCAATCTGCAGTGAGATTAAAGGCCAGGAGTAGTGCATACAGCTTACAAAAAAGGTGAGAAACCAGATCAAGCTTCTTCCTCTCAATGTGCAGATCTAATAGTTTTACAGCCCTGGGTTTTGTACAATTTGAGGCTACATGAACAATTCAGTAATTTCTTCTGGAAGTAACATCAAAACCGGAGACTCTATAAAAAGGCTCTCTGGTTGTTTCAGAAGGAGCAGATTCCCAGACACTGGAGGGCTGGGTACACTTCAGACTGGGCCTCCACCATTACAGAGACCAGTGTTTAAAAAATCACACACCAAGAATTTCCAGTCTTGCTCAATACCCAACAGACTCCTTTGTCTGAACCCTTAATCCCTCATTAGGCACAAAGGTCTGTTAAAATAATGTGGGCTTAGACTTTCTGCCTTTGAACCATACAAAAAGTTACTGTCTGTGAGAAACCTGTATTGGACCAGCCTGGACACACTGCCTACTCCTCCGCTGCTACCACTTGCATAGCGATATTCTGTTCTATCCAGTTACCAGTTTGGCCAAAGATCTTCCTCTAACCATGTGTTCAACACCCAGATAAAGAGTCAAGCCAGCCTTCATCCTCTCAGCTCTCAATATCTGAAGTTGTGCTGATTTGTTTTGGAAGAGGCAATGCTCCTCAGAAAGCAAGAGCATGGATGCAGGGTGTGGCATGGCTAGACAACACAAGTAACATTCTCGGGTGTATGCATGGCCATACATGTGGATATGTGCCCACAGAAGCAACTGCACATGCATCTATGTCTGCACATGCATGTGCACAAATACATTCTGCTCTATGTGTATAGATCAGAGTGGGCTGCAGAGGCATGGTGGGAATACGGTGTATTTTGATATGGTTTCATCACCTACATTCCCTTTGCTGTACAGGGCTGGCAAGTGACTAGCTCCTGCAGATATAAGTTTAATTTCTGATTTAGATATTTACAGTCCAAGCGCAGATGTGTTTTCTGTGTTATTTACTCCAGACAAAGCAAATCAAAAGAAGAAAGGCAGGAATAGCCAGTGGCAACAGAGAGCTGAGTTTACTGTACTGAGCCATGTCTGGAGCACAAACAAATTCACTTTACCAGCCTCCTACCAGGCCAGCCCCAGGTCGCCACCTTTTCATTCTGCCACCCTTCAGCACATGAACCAATTCATGTAAAGACACACGGCTTAGCAAACAGCCATGACCCAAACAGTGCGTTTTGGGACAGGAGGGGTCAGGACAAGGTACTGACACTTTGGAGATATGGTCTTCATTCCAATCCCTAATAATTCTATGGATTCTGTGATTGATTCATCTGCTTATCAATGGCTGGTGCCTATCAGCCTCTTGATTCAGAGCCTCCCTTCTTGTCTTTTGTTGAACTCAAGGTTCGGAAGCGAGTGACTGCTCCAGCTTTTGTCCACCCACAGCATTTCATGTCTTCCAGCCCATCGCTGCTGACAGACACCAGGCAAAATTCATTCTTTCGTAAAGCTAATCTCTTTGTAACAGCATTTATACATAAATTAATGAAAGATCTGAATATAGAGATGTTCATTTTTGATTATTTGCCCATTTACAGGAAATTCAGTTAAAACTGTTTAGTTTTATCATCACTAGACAAAATAAGCATGACAGGGTATTCTAGCCTCTGGATTATGTAGATAACACAGAAATGTCATTTCCATTCTTTTCACAGAGCCGCAAACCCATGCTTGCAAGCAAATTAAAATTCAGAACTTAATTGGATTTTTATATTCTCTTTAAACAGGTAATATTGTTTTTCTTCTCTTTATTATTGTATCTGAACAGTGGATTTCATTTTGAGAGTGTGTCAGTGAGGGTGAGAGGCCCTCTGTGCTAAACGGTTCATTTAACACCATTAAAATCTACGTTTCTTCAACATGTTTGAGGATTTACATTGTTGAATACCAGTATTTCAGTATTATTGTTAAACAAGAGAAAGGCTAGGGAAAATTACTTTCTTGGGGGCATGCATCGCCACGCACATGCATATACATGCACAAGCAAATGCACACAATGCTGGCTAGGTCTCTTGAGCTTGGAGAAGAGGAGGCCGAGGGGTGACCTTATTCATGTCTATAAACACGTGAGGGGTGGGTGTCAGGAGGATGGAGCCAGGCTCTTCTCAAGGTCATCTGGTGATAGGACAAGGGGCAATGGGTGCCAGCTGGAACAGAGGAGGTTCCGAATAAATATCAGAAGAAACTTCTTCACAGTGAGGGTAATGGAGCATGGGAACAGGCTGCCCAGGGGGGTTGTGGAATCTCCTTCTCTGGAGGTGTTCAAGACCCGCCTGGATCTATTCCTGTGCAACTTGGTCTAAGTGATCCTGCTGTGTCAGGGGGACTGGACTGGATGATTTTTCGAGGTCCCTTCCAATCCCTGATGCTGCTATGATTCTATGCATTGCATGTGATAACTTGTGTACATTCACGTGTGTATCTAGAAAAATGACCCAAGAATTTATCTCAGTTTGTCAAGTTATCGCAAAAACATGAGCACACAATTTGAGAAAAAAAAAAAGAGGCATGGTTTTGTTTGAGTCTTCCTGAAAATCTAGCATGGTATGAAAACAATGGAAATAATCCAAGGTAGCCTGGTTTTGTTTTGCTTATCATAAGCTTGGTGGGTGGCACTGTCTGATACTGCATTTAAAACCCTATCTCAGATGTTGGGCAGTAAATTCCAAGCAGCTTCTCTGCAACTGCAGATTATGAAGCACAGGTCTCCCACTATGTGTCTCCCACTGTGTGTGAATGGCATGCCCTAGCCAAGGGAAAGAGTATTCTTAGGGCTGAATAAGAAATAACCTGGAGAAATGTCTGTAAGCTGTTTATATTTTCATTGCAGAAGATACTGAGAATGGGACTCTGGCAGGAAACAGCATTTGGAAGGGCAACCAAAGGGCAAAGTCATCTCGATGAGCTCCATGTACCATCACCACTACTGACCCCATGTCAGAGCAGAGCACTGCAGTGCCAGACATCCTGCACTTAAGGTCTCCTGACACATTTTGGTTTTGTGGCAGTGGAAAGCAAGGGTTCACTCCACACAAGTCATTTGCTATCAGGAAAATATCTGGAATTATGAAAATGTTGAATGATGAGAAAAGCATTTCTTGGCCACTGCTCCCTGGGAGAGCTTTCAGCACAGTGTGAGAGCCAGGAGGGACAAGGCCATTGCTGTTGTGTCCCCAGGCAATGCAGTCCTGCTTCATGCCAGGGTGACAAAGGTCTTTTGCAAACATACATATCCCCATTCATCTAATCAACACTTCATGATCCTGAAGAATTCACTCAAGAGGAAGCTTGACTGAAAAAGCCTCAGTGCAAAACAAACACCCTTGGACTAATCCCAGCTCTTCCTTTACTCCAGTTACTTCTGGTGAATGCATGTCAAATATCACACCCCCTACTGGAAACCTCCCAGTGTAAATCTGTATGTGGTGAGGCAAGAGCAGAAAGGCATCACTAACTCAGGGCCTAATTATAAAAATGCCATTGCCTCTGGGAAATAATTGACCACAAATGTCAGCTAATCAGCAGGGGTAGGAGTACTCTTGCTGAAGTATGAAATTCTCTACATTAAGGCTCTGCGTTACACATGGTATCATTTTCAAGTGCATGACTTAAAACTGATAAAGCCAGACACTTTCCCAGATCTTTTGTGTTTTCCCTTCATCATCTGACACTAGCATGGCTTCAACACCTGCCACAGGCTACAGAAGGGCGTAAATTAGAAATGCACTTTGTCTCTTCTCTCTTGACCTTCCTTGTAGATTATTAGTTACACTTCCATCTACCTGAGACAGAGCCTCCACATGTTCAACAAAGCTAATCCATCTCATCACTTGATGATTTGCCCCTCATTTTGAGTTGCAACTTGAGTAAGGATTTGGAATAACTTTTCCAAATGGAATCTTTTCCACACAAAACCACACCTAAGTAATTAATAAATAAGCAAGGAATAAGAATCAGGTGTTATTCAGGCTTTTGTTTGAGTAATGCAGTAGTCCAGGTGGGAAGGGACCCCAAGGATCATCCAGTGCAACTCTTAAGATAAAGAAATACAGTTTAAATGAGATGGCCCAGCACCCCGTCAAACTGACCCGTAACACTGTCTAAAGTCGCATCATCAGAACCTCCTCAGAAGCAACTTGTACCCGTTGTACAGGACATTGGAAGGGGCTGCCTGGGGAGTTTGTGGAGTCTCCTTCTCTGGAAACGTTTGAAACCCACCTGGACCTGGTCTGGCTATCCTGCTGTGGCAAGGGAATGATCTTTCCAGGTCACTTCCAATCCATACTGTTCTGTTCTGTGACTAGGTGTTCTGCTGTGGCAGGGGGATTGAACTAGATGATCTTTTGAGGTCCCTTCCGATCCCTGATGATTCTATGATCTAAGTCTGATGAAAAGCCATTTTTGTGTTGGTCCTGGCCAACCCAGGGTAAAAATCTATTAAATGGACATCTCATAGGAAAACCTGCTCCCACCAGGATATCAAGCCCAGCTTTGTAGACATCAAAGGTTTGCCTAGTTCGAATTACTTTTCTATAACTGTCCAAATTTCCTCTGCTGTGCTTATTTATCGCAGCTGTGTGGCCCTCAGTGGTGGGCCTGGCCCGCCTCACTCACATGTGATTTCCACCCAGCACAGCGCTGTGCAATGTGAGACACAAGCATCAACTGCTCTGGCTCAGCCTCTGTGCCAGCCTTGCTTTCTGCTGAAATGTCCAGAGGACATGCACATGAAAGAGGCCCACAGAAACAGTCACAAAGACAGTCATTTTTTATTTCGAAAGCCTTGTCTCGGCAGTTTTTTGCTCTCCTAATGTTTTTTTTTCGCTTTTAATGAAAAGTTTCTCTGGTTTAGCGGTAGTCAAAGCACCACCTCCTATGCAGTTAAAAAATAAAACACGGTTGAGAAGAGAATTTTTCACTTGTATCACTTATGTCTCCTTTGAGATGATATCCAAAGGCATTTTTTCCACCCAAAGTATTTTTGAGGTATAGTTATTGTTTTGAGTAAATAACTAAACGGAAGAAAGTACTGAGTTTTGGCATAAAACTCTGACTTTTTCTGTTGAATGCCAACACCTCCCCCTTCCACAAGGAAATAGAGATGAAACAGAAGGTTCTATTCCTTTCCTTCTGGTCCTCAATCTTTCTCAGAAAAAATAACCAAGAACTTCTTTCTCTGGGAAAAAATTCCTTCCTTTTTCCATCGCTACAGGACGTCTATTGCCCCTTTCTAAGAGGATAATAAATTATACTTATAGGTTACCATGTTCTTACCTTCAGCTTCAGAGAGTAACTGTTTACCCACTGCCCTATAAATAATATCAACTTGATTTGCAAGTACGATGGGAGCAAATGCATCCTGAAATACTTGGGCAGAGTAGACAGGTCTATTCAGCTACAGTCCCACCACAGGCACTGCTAAAGCAAAGCAATTCTAGCGCTTCAGCTGCAACTCCAGCAGCTGTATTGGTACTGCAGCCACATACAATAGCTTAGGAATATTTTTATTTATTAATTTGTCAATAATATAGCTCTGGTTTTCTAGCTGTGCTGTAAGCAACTAAGCTGAGCTCTTTTTATACTGTGCAAGTGACTGGACTGAGCTGCTGAGTGCGGCATCACCAAAACACACAATTCTATTCATACGAGGGATACCCATCAGCACTTTGCCTGTTCAGTTCAGTGAATTATAACTTTAATCAAAACTCAAATATTTCCAGAAAGGAAGATATATTTATTAGAAAAACCTCTGTAGGGTTGTATTTATTATTTCTATTTTCCAGCTGACAGGGAGGGCTGGCAGGGTACTTAGGCCAAGTCACACCAAAGTCTGCAGTTCTCACAAGCCTGCCCTTGATTGTGGTGTTGTGGCAGCTCCTGTCTCCAGAGCACAAGGTAAATGTGGACCCTGCAAGGAGCCAGTGGTGGTCAGCCCTGCTAGGGAACTTGTACTTATCACTAAACCTGACTCCTAAAAAGATTTACGGAGAGGCAGTGCTGTGCAGAAGGCAGCTTGTCAACAGCACCAGCAGAAAGAAGGATTCACTGTGAGACAGTAGAGCTAAAACACTTTAAAATGTCAAGGCAGGATGACAACCCACAGGCAGAGTTATCTCAGCAGAGTTAGGACGCTTCATGAAGAAAGCATCCCACACAAGTCATCCTGGTGCCTAGACTGCAAACAAGCTGCTGGCTGACACAGAGAAGTCATGGCAAAGAGCTCATGACTGATTTTATATGACAGGACTCTGAGGTGATCTGCATGGGCAGGTGAGCAACCAAGACCTACCCTCTCTTAGAAATCTAGTGATTTGTAATTCTGAACTCCCTGCGGCTCTAACTAGGTATCTTGAATCCCTTGGATGCAACTCCTGTGGAATAAACATCTAGAAAGATGAAATAGATCTTTTAAAAGTAATAATGGTTCTGAAGTGTCATCAGCACCACTTAGGTTAAAAATAATCCTTTTTCCCCTTCTTTTATTTGGAAAACAGGTTGTTGAAATAGTTTTATCCTTGAACATTTAATATTGATGCTTGTGAGAAAAAAGGAACGGGGGAAAAGGATGCCAAAAAATGCCATCTTTCAAATCACGGGTGGCAATTGTTAACCAAGGGGTCCCTGATGCTATCCTCTTCACCAAAAGGAAAATAGAGGAGAGAAGAAAATCCTTTTTTCTCTCACTAACTAATATTAGTTTTATGCAATTGTACATTTGTCATAAAAACATTTGCCAATGAAGCGGCCATAAATCTAACTCTTTGAAGACGGAGAGTGGAGTAAGGTTGGATTAAAATCAAAGTGGCTTTGCATGCAGATATTAAATATCTCTATTCAGTGGTGTGACTGTACAGTTCTAAGGTTATTGTGCCAAGGGGTTTATGGTCTTCATATTACCTCTAGACAAGTCCAGTTTAGGCAAACACAGTTAAATATTCTCTAGCTCCCCAAGTATATTTATTTTGAATTCTTCTTCCCTCCCACCTCACATCCCCCAAGCTAGAAAATGCCACACAACACCTGTAACAATTTCAACACCTTAGGCGCAAAATGCCAGGCACACAGAAATATGCTACAGGAGAAGTCCAAGTTCCTAGCATTGATATAAACGTGGCCAGTTATATTAAGGGGCCATTAAAATTTGCCACCTCTGTTGCTGTTGCAGGGAGCTGTCAGAAGCGTGAGGGGCTGCATGCGACAGAAGAGTCACTACAGCTTTGTTCTTGCCTGCAGAGATCGGCCTGACACCTCAAGCCTGAACCCACTTTACACATTCTGCCTGGTGAATAGATTAATTTATAGTAAGATCTCAAAGTCATGGATTTTCCAGACTTTAGCTCCAGTGTAAAATATAAGCTCAATATCTCTAGTACTGGAGACACAGGAGAAATGGGGAACGTGCCCTTCAAAGGGTTTGTTTCTATGCTTCTTGCTGATTGCCATTTGTTGTTTCGCCACCTCGCTGACCCACACAGCGTCTTAGCAACATCCCTGGCAGCAAGCTATAGGGAGATAGTGCTAATTAGAGTTATCAAGTCCATCTTGATTTTGACATGATGCTGCACACCGCTGTGCAGACTGCAGATGATTTAACTTCCCTCGCTCTGCCCCCCAGATGCAGCCCAGCTACAAAGGCTCAGCTCAAATCAAGTTTTAAAGGGAAAGAGAAGGTCACCAGCCGCTTGCAGCAAATCTCCTGCTGATTCTGTGCCAAAACACTGCTACTTTTCCCCAGAGTAAGCCCAGCTCTCTGGCAGATTTGCCAGTTTATACCTTTTTTCTTAAATTGGATCTCAATAAGGGAGTCACGTATCCTCTCCGTTTAGCAACCCAGTTCACTTTCTATTGGACCAACTGGAAAACTTGTCAGAAAGCAGTTGAATGAGCTGGAAATTAAGCTACAAAACACACAGTATCCATGTACTAGAATATAGGTAACAATAAATACACTCACTATTGTTATAACAATAAAGACAGCCTAAAGGGGAAGAGAAAGTCTCTGGACTTCTGAGACAGTCTTGCTTTGAAAATGCTGGTGTAGACTTTATTAAGAAACAAGAGTCAACCATATCAAAATCACTTCTCTTTCTTCGGAAACCAAATCAAAAGTACAGCATGATTTTAAAGTACAAGAGATTTTGATATTTTCAGTAATTCTGCTACTAGTTGTGCCTCTTTAATTAGCTATCAGCAGCACTTCATTTATTTCTAGTGTATTATGGCCAGCCTTCTGCATATCTCTCCCTACCTGTGAAAAATCACAAAAACTAATCTTCCTGTTCCCTGTGCAGAGCCATTAAAATGCTAATTGCATTCTTTATACTGCTAAAACCTGGTTCTACTTCTAGATACTTATCTGAAAGCCCGAGGAAATTGTATGATAGCTGTTGTTGATGCTACTTATACATTACTAGAAGTTACTGAGATCTGATCACTGCATTGTAAAACCTTCACAGAGAGAGGCCAAGGTTCGTCAGTGCCTTTGATGTCTGTACTGAAGGGTGATTGTCTGGACAAATAAACTCCATTTATTAATTCTTAGCATAATACTTTCCTTAATTTATTACAGCACAGGAAGAAATCTTATCATCTCAAAGGTCTTATACTCACTTTGCAACAGAACAATTTCTTTAAAGCGTGGAAGCTAAATGCAGAATGTTTCCCCACGGGTAGGTAGGTTGTGTGGTCAGATCCCCCCATCATCTGCAGTAATATACTGCCCCATAGAAACATGTTCCTCATCTCATCCCCCATCCTTAAAGTCCACAGACTGCTGATTTTGCTGCGGCTGGTTGCTTGCTCCTTGTAAAGACCAGACCCACTTTGAAAACCTTACTTCTCTGATTTAATTATTTCCTACTCACTCCAGGAAAGCACAGACTTCAAAAGGTATCTGATGATTCTGGTGTATTTAACAGAAGCCAGTCAAAGGTTGCACATTGTTGTCTCTTGCTCACGGAACTCCTCTAGAGGATGTTTTAGGGGGAATTTTCCACCATTGGAAGTTGCGGCAGAGCCTGTGCATTCCTCAAGAACAGAGAAGGGGGAAAATATCTCATTCAACCCACTACCAGTCCCACATATGCAATGTACGTCTTGGGCTGAACCCATCCCAAGGTCACCATGGCTGCTGCTAGGGAGGAAGAGGGCAGAAACTAGCTGCCTCCTAGTTTAGGGGTTTCGACCAGTGACAAGAAGAAAACTTCTGTCCTTCAGGGAAAGAAGACAGCACAGATTTCAGTCTTACAAGGCTTCTCAGAGATAGTCTGCAATGCAAAGCCTGGCAAAACCAGTCTTCCCTTACCATTTGGACATAGCACCTTCACACATCAAAGTCTCCTAAAACAGGAAAGATGGGCTGTGAGAGGTCTTTTGGAATCTTTTTTCTCTTAGATTAAGTTACTTGAAGACTTATTTTCCCAAAGACTTTTATTTTATAGAACAAGCATAGAAAGGCTAAGCAAGAATTTTCAACAGCTTAGCTGGAGGCACCTTTCCTCCTCATGACCCATGAACCACAAGTGCTCTGATTATTCACTCCAAAACCACAACTTGTGCTGAAATGGTGAAGCAAAGGATCTCATTAAAAAGAAAGGTAAGTTTTGGAAACTGAGTACCTTTTACTCCAGGAAAAAGTGATATTAAAGAGTGAAGGAAGTTAAAAACTCCTCTAACATTTAGATTTGTTTCAGCGTGGCAAGTTCTCACAATAGGCAGCTTCAAATGCCCTCGAGTAATTGCAAAAGAAACACCATTAAAACACCCTGATGAGGGAGACTATTAAAATGGAATATACAGTTTGCTCTGATGATTTTCCCTACTTCGTTTTTGCAGCAAATAATACCGTCCCACATTGTTTTTTGCCTTTCCCAGAAGTGTGAATTACAGTCCTATAAATCCACCCGTACTGTCAATTAAATTAAATAAACATTGTCTGAGTGCATTAGGAAGAGATACAAAACAATTCAATACCAGGGCTAGTTATTGAGGAGGCTTTTTAATGAACATAAATTGATGCAATTAAAATAAATCTGCTTTTCACGTTTCTCAAACAGATGCCCTGTAGCTATTCCTGTAGAACACTACAGCACAATAAACACTGGGCCACAGCTCTTGCCTCAGATTAAAAGGGAGCTTCCTACTCTCTGAGATTTCAGAGATAAGCATGGCTGGAGGACACTGCCTCCTTAATCCATTGTTAAAGGAATGCAACAGAGACGATCAAAATTCAGCTTTTTATTAAATTCATTTTCCCTCCTAGCATCACCTTCTTTTTACAGAAGGAAATGAGTAAATAAAGCTGGGTGCTGTTGCCGACCCCCCAGCAGACTGTGCTGCCATTCAGCAAGACCTGGACAGGCTAGAGAGCTGGGCAGAGAGAAATGGAATGGGGTACAACAAGGGTCCGTGTAGAATCTGGCATCTGGGCAAGAACAACCCCAGGAACCAGGATAGGTTGGGGACTGACCTGTTGGAGAGCAGGGAACGAGAAAGGGACCTGGGGGTCTTAGAGGACAGAAGGACAACTATGAGCCAGTAATGTGGCCAAGAGGGCCAACAGCATCCTGGGGGGGATCATAAAGGGGGTGGTTAGCAGATCAAGGGAGTTTCTTCTCCCCCTCTACTCTGCACTGGTGAGACTGCATCTGGAGTATTGTGTCCAGTTCTGGGCCCCTCAGTGCAAGAAGGACACAGAGCTGCTGGAGGGTGTCCAACACAGAGCAACAAAGATGATGAAGGAAGTAGAGCACCTCCCTTACGAGGAAAGGCTGAGGGAGCAGGGTCTCTTCAGCTTGGAGAAGAGGAGGCTGAGGGGTGACCTCACGAATGTCTATAAATATGTGAGGAGTGGGTGTCAGGAGGATGGAGCCAGGCTCTTCTCAAGGTCATCTGGTGATAGAACAAGGGGCAATGGGTGCAAGCTGGAACAGAGGAAGTTCCATATCAATATCAGAAGAAACTTCTTCACAGTGAGGGTGATGGAGCATTGGAACTGGCTGCCTAGGGGTGTTGTGGAGTCTCCATCTGATCCCTAATGATTCTATGATTCTACGATTCTCTTGAGATGTTCAAAACCTTCCTGGATGTGTTCCTGTATGACTTGGTCTGGGTGGTCCTGCTATGGCAGGGGGATTGGACTAGATGATCTTCTGATGTGCCTTCTGATCCCTAATGATTCTATGATCCTACTATTCTCTATATGTTGTTGGTGACTTCTATGAGTTCTGCTTTTGGAAAGCATTTGGCAAGTTGTGCTAGAACCACATTCAAACCCAACATACAAGGGTAAACCAGTATTTTTCTGTAACAAGATCTTCCTCCCTCTGTTTCTTTGTGTCTCTAAAATAACAATAGGATCACCAACATGTTTAACTTTGAGGATAGAAGGTATGAGTTATCTGTGGACCAGTGGACACCAGGTATGCCTATTAGTAAACCATACAAAGCTGAGGAGAGAAGACAATTAAAGGAGCTCAGTTGGAATGCATGAGGTAATATTTTATCAATTTTGATCAGTTTAAACTTACCAAACATTGGTAAGTTTTGTGTCCCACCTTCTGATGGTGATGATACCTCCTATGGAGGTACTGTGCATGCCTTGAACTAATCTGAACTCACCTCAGAAGCGTCCTACTAACAAAGTATTCATTCTACTGATAAATTACAGGTTATCTGTCACCTCACTGCACAGCCCAGTTCTCAAGGTTGTTAGACAAAGAGCATTTCTCTTTAGAGCTTAGGTAGGGCATAAGAAAAAAAAAAATCCCATACTTGATAACCCCTCCATTATTCCCCTCACCTTCACTTAGGCTTGTCTATGTTCTCAGGCTGAAGTCCCATTGCTTCTGTCAGATGAATTCTCCAAATAAGCTCCATTTCAGGAGTTCTCCTTCACATGGCAAAATTATTCTGGCTGGAAAATAAAGGAAGGATATGTTTTGTGTGCAACAGTGTTGTTGACAATTAGTGCCTTTGGCATCCCCTCTACAAAGACAGGAATTTCATTCTGAGGATAAATAAAGAGCTTAGGTCTCCAGAGCTGTCAGCCTTTAACAAAAATAAATGCATATAACAGAGTGAAGGCACTATAAATCAGAACAGCAACTTGAAGGGTCCTTCTTAATAACATAATGTCTGTTTATCTCCAAAAAACGAAGGCCCAGCAGCTAGCAAATGACACAACATTCCCCCACACTGAGGCATTGTCTGTGGCTCTTAGAAAGGTAAAACATGCTTGAATAGATGTCAGTGTTGTTAATACTGCAGGGACCTGCGTGGTTAGAGAAAGGGAATCAGCACACTATTTCTCCCGAGGCAGTACAAAGTGCTGTTCCTTCTAATTGCAAGCATAAGATTAAAAAAACATTGCTTCTGCCTTGCTGCATGGTGCTGCAAACTGGTAGCATACCAGCCACCGGCTTGGGCTGTGTGACACAGTCTGTAAAGTCCTTAAATCCCGACAGGCATTTCTATACGCTCTTGGAAGATGGTGGCTTTGATAGAGGCGTATAGCTGGGAAGCTTGGCAGTTCATTTACAAAATGCTTTTTAGGGTGAGGCAGTTCTGCTCTTCTCAGTGAATAAGACTTCCTTTTCTCCCCTCTCTTTTCTGACTTTTCAAGGTTATTATCTCAATGCTTTTTCCTTGGTACCAGTTCCTCTGAGCTTCAGTTCACAATGACTCACAGCAGGGAAGCACAGAGAGAACTACCACCAGAAACCTCCTCCCTGGAGAAGCTTCACAATGCTGCCTATTATTTAGCAACTTGAAATGCTGGTTTAATGGCACACATCTCTTAAACACCCTTTACTTACATTGTTCACCCCAGGGACCCAAGCCGTGAAGACGTATCTCCACTCTCACTATCCCACCCTCCTCACTGAAAATAGTCCATGAAAAGAGGGGTGCTGCCACGCTCTAGACTGCAGCTGATTTCTAACATTGGTGTTCAGCAAATTGAAGTGGTGGGCTCCAAAGCTCAGTTCACCCAACAGCAAGAGCCTTGAAAATGGTCTTATGGAAGTATTAAATTCAGGAGCATTTTCCTTGGCCATCATAATCTTTCTACCCTCAAAATCAGAGGTGGAATACTATGCAGAAGATACTCAAGATTCTTGGACTTGATGAGATGGGCATTAAAACTTCATTCGCTAATGCTTAGTAGAAGACCTTCTTAGTAGATTTAAACTCTCCTTAGCAGAAGATGTCACTGCAATTTAAAGAGTTGGCCATCCCTCCTTGCACTCCCACACAGTACTTATTTAGCAGAAGAGGACACATACTAGGGATATACAAAGTTCTGGAAGGAAACTGACTCCCTCAGTCTCATTAGTGATGACAAAAGTACACATCATTCTGTCTCTATGTGGGCTTGAAGAGCGTCTCGTAGGCTGACAACAGATATGGGGCTATTACATGGTATTGACAAGCCCTCAAAGTAACCTACCAGTAATTTAAATCTGGCTGTGTTATCTATCGTTCTCCTTCCAAATTTCTCTCTTCCAAAAACCACGGCAGGTGAAATCCAATACCGTGCACGACTCACACACAGCTATTCATTTTCAAGAAATCTTTCACCTGAATCTTGTTTTAGAAGCTTCTAAGGAAAGCAATGGGTAATAGAAAGTGTAGATGAAGTGACAAGTTGAACTGATTGCACAAAATAAACAAAGCATCTGGGACTTCAGTATGCCATAGCTGTGTTTGGATGAAGAGGATAATGAAGTGAGCCTAGCAGTGGTTCAGGATTACAGACTACTACCCAGGTTTTTTTATTAAATTCACTATCTGATGCTGAGCATGACTCCTCGCCTCTCTTTTTATTTTTCCCCTTAATACATTTGCTTCCATGTTATACATTTGCAAGAGAAGATCCTCACAAGTCCTGTCTTCTTCCAGTGACTTCTCTATCTCTGTTCTGGCCCTAGCACTATAATCCCTTGTTAACATATCTAGTAAATGTTATAACATGCATACAGTTATTATTAATAATAGTTATAAGAATAGAAATCCTTATGGGGTTTACAGTCTCATGACCCATACAAGCAATTAGCCACAGTTCAGACATCAGTCACACTAAGTCCAAGATCACAGAATCACAGAATTATTGAGGCTGGAAAAGACCGCTGAGATCGTCAAGCTGAGCCTGTGATCTGACATCACTGCATCAGTTAGACCAGGGCACTAAGTGTCACATCCACTCTGTCCTTAAAGGCCTCCAGGGTTGGGGAATCCACCACTGCCCTGGGCAGTCCATACCAGTATCCAATCACCCTTTTCATGAGGAAGTGCTTCCTAGCATCCAAACCTAGACCTCCCCTGGCAGCTTCAGGCCCTGCCCTCCTGTCCTGTTACTGGTAACATTCTACCCCTGCAACAACTAGACATACGATCATAGAATCATTAGGGATCAGAAGAGACCTTGAAAGGTCATCTAGTCCAATCCCCCTGCTACAGCAAGATCACCCAGACTAAGTCACACAGGAACACATCCAGGAGGGGCTGGAACATCTCCAGAGAAGGAGACTCCACAACCCCCTTGGGCAGCCGGTTCCAGTGCTCAGGTACGCTCCCTGGGAAGAAATTCCTTCTGATATTTATATGGAATCCCCTCTGTACCAGCTTCCACCCATTGCCCTTAGTCCTATCACTAGACGACCTTAAGAAGAGCCTGGCTTCATCCTCCTGACTCCCATCCCTCACATATTTATAGACATGAATGAGGTCACCCCTCAGCCTCCTCTTCTCCAAGCTCAAGAGACCCAGCTCCTTCAGCTTTTCCTCATAAAGGAGGGGCTCTACTTCCTTCGTCATCTTTGTTCCTCTATGTTGGACACCTGCCAGCAGCTCTGTATCCTTCTTGAACTGAGGGGCCCAGAACTGGACACAATACTCCAGATATAGTCTCACTAGCACAGAGTAGAGGAGGAGAAGAACCTCCCTCGATCTGCTAACCACCCCCTTTCTGATCCCCTCCAGGATGCTGTTGGCCCTATTGGCCACAAGAGCACATTGCTGGCTCATAGTCATCCTGCTGTCCACTGGGACCCCCAGGTCCCTTTGACTGCTTACAGCAAAAACTGTTGTTTACAAGGTGCTGTAGAGATGGCAGCACTGTATTATTGAAATGATATTAAATTAATTGAATGCAAACAAACAGCTGCAATAACAAAAAGAGAAAATATATGTCTCCCAGGACACTATCCAGCTGCCTTGGACAGCAAAGGTGAATTCTGCTCATAAAGAGAGATGGACCAGGTTCTACTCCCACTTTCTCTGTAATCTTCTTAGAATCCGTCTAGTGGTAGAATAGAAAATGAGGCCTTTTCTTTGGGGGAAAGAAAAAATTTCCATTTTTCCCCCCTTTCCTCCTACCTGCTTTAGCAATCTAGGAATAGTACAGGTTAGGAATGTGAATTTCCATCCTGGATTGCATCCCATAGCAATGAACAGCTGCAGAATGTAAGTCTCAGCTGGACATGCCATTTCCACAGGTCTTACTGTGGAACTCTGTTTCTCATACTAGGGAGAAGTACCAATTATCTTTTCCTTCTCTATGAAATCTGCCTTTGCCATGTGACCAGATGACGGTAGGAAGTGGAGCTTTATTCAAAACAGAAGAAATTTCAAGAATGGCCACATCACAGAGCAGAGTAACCTGTACCCTAGCACAGCAACACCAGCAGACTATTAGCAAAAGGCAGCTGCATCAGGCATAAATTAAATCCACAGGTGCTGGAGAAAGAATATACTCCCTTCCCCAAGAACATCATGATAGAAAGGCATCAGAATAGCCCCAATCCAGTATCCCATCCTGCTGGTGCACCAGAGGAGAAAGGTTCATTAGGCATTTGTTCCTTCCTGCCATACAGACTCATCTTGGAATGGTACTGCAGCCCCGTGCTGGCCTGGCTGTGCTCACGTCTATTCTGCCCAGCGTGATGCCTTGGCTAATTGCTGTATGGGAGAGGCACCTCCACCCCAGGCAGTGCTTGGAACATGAGTGTTCCGTAACTGAATACAGACCTTGCAAAAATTATTAACACATTTCTGCAACCCACATGAAAGCAGCACTGTAAAAGAGGAAAGACCTGTGCAATCAGGATCTCGTTTTCCACTTTCTGACTGATTTTGACAGTATTTAAAACATGCAGCTATAGTCTTCTTATGCAGTATTAATACAACACACATTAAATATGCTGTTAAAATTTTGACTCCCATTAGACCCTACACTAAGGTGACATTTCTCAGTACTTCATTTGTATTTTAAAGAACAACACACTGACCGTGTTCTCACTTTTCAATATTTCTTCCAGACACAAGGGATTATTTATCCATTCTTGCATGCAAATATCTCATCTAATTCATTTTGGTCTTCTAAAATGCTGTTTAAATAAAGCTTTTCAGGGAAATAGAGACTGTTTCAATTTATCTTAGTTGAAACTAGGACTATAAATCTCTTCAGTTTCCTTTATTGATCTTAAACAAAATTACGAATATAAATTACAGCTGCTGCAAATTAAATGTTCTAATGACTGTGTTTGAAAGCAAATGCAATAGCATCAATAACACACTAGATAAGACCCAGCAAGAATAGCATAAAGCTACCATTCACTGCTGAAATCAAAAAGATTTCTGTGAAAACTCACAGCCAGGGGGTCCCTCTTCCTACAACCAGTTTTCTCTCGCATATCTGATTAATTTATAAAATTAGCCCCGCCAGACCTTGCAGATGGTTTGAAGCACCCACTAAGAAAGCTCAAGTTTCCAACTGGTTTGTTAAACACCAGTATCTCTAGGCCTAACAGCCACTAAAAGCATTCTTCTTGGAAATCATCTTGGAAATGTACCACAAACAGCAAGTTTTGGCTGTAACTGCATGGACTCTCTTTAAGACACCGAAAAGTCTGTACATGGGACCAAGGCAAGAGTCCAACACTGGCACATGGTGCTGATTCACTATATGTGAAGAGAAAATTCACATTTCAGATAGCTCACACTGACATATATAAATATACCACCAGATTAATTGTCCCATCAGCTCTCTACATTCTTGAGCTCACTGGATACAGGGTCATGCTCTACAAGGGCAAATATCAAGTGATGCTGCTTCAGGTCAGATACATTTCTTACAAAGAATCTCCTGTTTCACAAAGCAGCATAATCATCAGTTTTCTACACCACTGACACTTAGACCCTTAAGCTCAAAAGCATCTGTTTACCAGGTCATGAAATTGCAAGCATAATAGCAGTGACTTTGCTGCACTTGATAAAACCACAGAACATTTCATTTTGCTGTCTACTGAGCTTAAAAAAAAAATCCAATATTGGAGAGGAGACAATATTCTTGTTACCATCAAAGTATTTCAAATACCTACATTTCTGCTTGTGATGTGTGGACATGCATTTTACCTTCATTGCAGTTCTGTCACTCCTTTCTGGTACAGACAGCCCTACAAATATCCTGAAAAATTGATTCCTTTTATGTTTTCTTCAGCTCTTTATGATCACAAAACCTCTCTGAATATGTATATCTGTGTGTAGTCAAGGTAGTAACATTCCTACACATGTTATGAAATAGACTCTTAAGTAACTAGACAAACACATTCTCTATTCATCCAGAGATAAATGCAGGACACGAACACTAGAAATCCTGTTTTCTTTGTGGCTCACAGAATTAATTGCTTCTGAGCAGATTTCAACTGGTTTGATAGACACCAATGTCTCAGGGACTAACAGCCACTAGAAGTGTTGCTATTGGAAGTCTTACTGGTAAATGCACCCTAAAAGCAAGCTGTGGCTGAAGCTGTAGTGACCATTTTTGGAAACCAGAAATTGCACACTGGACTGAGGCAAGACTCCAACTCTGATGTGTGGTGCTGAATCACAGCAGGTCTGACAGACCCTCCTAGCCTCAAAGTGGTCCAGTGCATGGTAGTTCCGTTACATGCTTCACTGGGCAGCAGAACTTGATTTTTGTCTTCCCTCATCACATAACCCAACAAGCAAGAAGGCAGCTGGGGCAGCAATCTTTGTTATCCTGCTTGTTCCCTGATGTAGGCAAAGCTGCTGCTGAAGAGTGACATATACAGACACTTGGTTCCATTGGCCTCTCTATGTTTTTGGAGGCAGTTGTGGGAATTTTTCTCAAAATAAAAGTATTCAGCAAAGTTCCCAATTCCTTGTGGCGTTCCATCATATGCTGCTTTACTTAGTAGGCATCCCAGTCATATTCTGAACCTTTTCTCTGGAAGGCTGAAGCCCTGCATCTCCAAGCACAGGGACTTCTCTGGGCAGGCATAGATGAACCTTGACATAGGGGACAGTATTTATGTAAACTGGCCTCTGACATTCTTCCATCTTCACTGCACATCAATTTGTGTAATTTGACTCGTACTGTGTTTGATAATCTCTAGTAACAAAATCTTGAGCCTTAGTAAAGGAAATCTTAAGGAAACATCAACCAGCAAGCTAAATCTGCCCAGGAAGGCACATTACATAGCAAACAAATAACAATCATTGCTTTGCTGACACTCTACAAAGCTCCTCTCTACCTTAAGCTCAAGCTGCCCAAGTTCCTTCTGCCTTAATACTGCAGTTTCCAATTGATTCTTTCTCAAACTACCCAGGACTTGTATTCAGCTTTTTTGGGTAATAACACTGAACACATCTGGCTTTGGGAAGATTTTTCTCCTCTCCACTAACATTCGTTAGCTCCAGCCAGTCTGCAGCGCCTCCAGGCAGGAACACATTTCAGTGAGTGTCTTCTACAGGAACATTTTGCAAAACATCATCCACTGGATGCAGAATTTCAGCTGAGAGAACTATCAACATCCAGCGGTAACTGCAGTAATCTTAGTGCTAAATGGCAAAAAGGCAATTACAAAGATCAGGTTACATACCTCTCACAAAACCTACAAGCTATAAGGCTCAAAAGTTTTCCTCTTAGAACTGTAACTCAGTAGCACAGAGGCTAGCTAACAGCGAGCCAATGGGGGAAGAACTGGTTCCCTCCTGTGCCTGGTCCCTTTTTGCAGTGGTCTGCAGAAGGGAAAAGCACAGCCTTTGCATTCAAAACTCTCATAGAACTTTGCAGCCAAAAAAAAACATTATCACCTCTTTGATTACGTTTAAATATTTCAAAGAGGTGACCAGACTTTGGAAGTTTAATTACCATAAGCCATGAAAGTGCAGAGAATGAGGGCAATGACAGAGAGAAAGGAGAAAAAAAATGAACCTTTTCCAGGAGAATGGTATGTTACTATTTATAAACCTGCAAGAGAATTAGAGCTGAAATAATTAGACAGAAAAAGATATTTTAATTAATGATGGTAATTGTTAGGAAAGGAACCAGATTGCCAGCCCTGGAAACTGCCAGTTCTTTTTATTCACAATGTACGTGCAATCTCAATGAGACTATTGCATAGATCCTCAGCAAAGGACATGAGCTGAGAAGTTCAGTGTCTGCCTGGTCATACCTCTTGTCTTTGCAATGGGAATGATTGTTCACTAAATCAATTCTATACTACAAGGAATTTTACAGGGGCCAACTGACCAATAATGACCTGAATCAGCTCAAGGCAGTGACCAAGAATCACAAAATGTCCCGAAATAAATGTAGAGTCCCACAGGTTCAAATGACAACTGCATCAGGGTCCCAATGTGAGTAAGACACAGTAAATGGGCTGCCAGTTATCTCCATTACCTAAGTAACCTCCCCCTGATTAAATTCACATCATCTGTTTAGGAAAGGCACTTTATCCCAGTCCTTACAAGCACTGTGACTGGGGGGGTCATGAGGCACCATGTTTTGTGAAAAGTAGCAGCTGTAGGATTTGTTCCCACATTGGGAGCTGGGGGGAAAGATTGGTTGTAAGTTGTATTAATAAAAACCTGGAGTAATGAAATGTTAACAGAAGCATTTCACTTTCTCCCTTTACATCCTGTTCTCCATGCCTTTGCAGCTGGATGGAGAATTCCACCTCCCAAAACTGCTGAGCAGAGTAGCACATTCAGGACACAGGACCTCTGGAGAAGGAAAGCAAGCCTGGCTGGTGCCAGAAAATTTCATTTCTATTCCCTGTTGGCTAATCAAAACAGCTGGCTTCTGCTAAATCTGAGCAGGAACACCTTGCTGCAGTTCTCCTAACATCCTATGGCAAGGAAAGAATGATCTTCCCTACCTCAGCTCAACATGAAATAAAGTCACATGTATCAGCTTCACTTTCACATGAGCACTTCTATTACCTGGGTCAGGGAGCCTGTGCAGTCACTCTGCAAAACCTGCTGTTATTAATTCAGCAATTATAGCTTTATGGTGGCAGGGAATCCTCAGTCTTTGAGCTGGCACTGGAAAGCTGTAATTCTGAATGGGACATGACATGAATTACTGGATTGCTGTAATTTTTTGGCTTTTTGTGCGTTTTCACTGCATATATTAAAAACAGAGCAAGTAATTCACTTTTAATTATGCAAATTCAAACACACTAAGACAAGAGATGGATGAGTTTTTAAATGTCTGCTCTGTCTGGCCACCCCGGGTTAGCATAGATATTCCACCAGCTAATCAGGTAACCTGTCCCACCACACTTCTGCTTGCCAGGGTGTACACAAAATTACCTCTTCTTCAGTATTCAGCACCATGGCAAGAGCATGGAGTACAGGAAAGAAATTGCCAAGCAGAAGGAAATCTGTGAAAAGGCAACCTTCTCAACCTGCTTTCCTCACTTTTTAGAAGGACAGCCAACAAACAGCTGTTCTCACATCTAACATCGACAGAAGACTTTAGAAGCTTTCAGGTATCTATACGCTTTCAATTTGGCAAATCTTTTCCTTAAATTACAGCTTGGGTTTTACTGGACAGCATCCTCAGTCACTATTTCTATTTCAAGGAAAAGAAAAAAAATCCCATTAGAGATATTACAAATAACTTTTAACCAGTAAATTTTAAATATTTAATATTTATTTAATTTAAAACATTAAAATCAGGACAACAGCATGCCTCAGCATCCATATTCCACAGCTCTGTCCTTGGCTTCTTCACTACTCCTTAACAAAGGCCACGGTTGCAACAAGGTTCTACACGTGTCCATCCAAAATTCTGTAAGTTCATTGTAAAGGAGAAGTAAGTTACACCACTCCCAAAGACGTGGTTAAATTGTAAGATAACTAGTGCAAGTAATGATGGCTTGTTAAAAGTCTAGTGGCTGTATCTAATAGCTACAGTGTTCAGTGCAGTAATTACAGAGCAAGAGATTGCTGAACATGTGTGGGAAAAAAAAAGGAAATAATTGGAGTAATAGTAATGCAAAAGCTTCTCCAAGCCTAGAGCAATAGTTATTTAGCCCTCCTACTGATGTGCTACTTATCAAAGATACAGTGGATAGAAACTAGTTCTCTTTAATGAGTGTTAAGTTTAGGTGTTTTCTATCCAGGAGCCCCAAGGCTTCACATCCAGTACATCCTGCAGCTTAGGACACAGACTTAAAATTACTCAAATCCCTTATTGCCTCCCCTGAAAGAAATCAGCTATCTCTTTTTCCTGAAAGCCTGACTGAACTTTCAAGCAAGTAAGTGAATTAGCAATGTGAATCTCCAGCAACCTGCTGAAAAGAGGGTGCTAAAGGAGTTGATCACAAGGACCTGCTGTGCCAAGGTCTTCACATTAGAGTTTTCAAACCAGGTGGAAACTTCTCATTTTCACTAATCTCTTCATCCCAGAGGTGTCTCTACTTCTGTAAAGGTGCCGTCTTGCAGATCCCTCAGCAGCTCTTCTGTGTGCTGGATTCTTTCAACGCCTTTCTGAGTGCCTATCACACACTGTTTCAAAAGAAGTCATCTTCCTAAGGGGAGTGGGTGATCTGACTGTTTTTCCTGTCATGTTCTTGGCATTGCTATTACAAATCCCTCTGCCCTTAAACCCTGGAATTCACCCTTGTTCTCAAGGTTTTTGAAACTCATAGCTGTGTTTTGGCATACCTGCTGATCACAGTCTATAAATCTAGTCAGAATTGTGTTCCTTCACCTTACAGCTTCTGTAGTCACACATTAGTCATTGCTTCCTTTCAAATGGTGGTAAATTCTTGCTCTTCGCAAAGGAAAGCACAGAATTAGGTGGCTTGCCTGTTTATCTGCTTTACTTTTATAAAGATGAATATTTCTGGGCAGGGGCTTGTCACTGTTTCTGTCACTTGCCAACATCTATGAACAACTTGTTCCTGAATTCCACTCACAAGTCATTGAGTGATTTCTCTCCCAGCCTCATCATGGAATACTTCTGCATAGATCTGTCAAAACACCTGAACACACTCTCTCTGTGAACTCACTGCCAAAGAAATCTAAGACCATGAGGTTAAAGAACTGAGATAATACAGTCTTCCTACTGCAGCAGGAAAAAGCAGCTCTTGTGAACAGAAGAGCTTGAACTTCTCTATGTCCCAGCTTTGTTAAAGGAAAAGCTGATTCACATCTATAATCAGAAAGAAATGAAGTGCACAAAAGGAGATGTTGACAGTGTGATTAAGGTTTTCTTTTAAACTACAGAATAAAACACAATTAATGTCTTGGCTTGAGAGAGATTAAAGACTTGTGTGGATTCTTCCAGTCTTGTCTGATATCACCATTATGTAGCAATGGTTCTTATAATTCTCAACATTAATTCTGCAATACTCATCTGCTGCCAGTTCTACCAACCAAGATCAGCTTGTAATGAGAATCAGTTTAACCCCATTTACTTTCTTAATGTCAGTGGTATCACAGAGATCACTTATAACCTTGCATGTTAAGTAAAACACTTAATTGTGCTGCTGTACTAGGTTTAGACATTAAAGGCAGAATTAACAAAAGGTTTAAAAGAAAAGGCTTAGAATAGGAGCTCTGAATGCAGAAACAGATCTAGTGTGAGGTAACAAAAGCTTGTAAATAGAAAGGAAGGCTAATAATTGGTTAAAATATAAGACTAAGAAGGCTTTTTATTGATGGCTTACACATATGATGGCTTACACATATGATGGGGGATGGAAAACAAACATCTTTATGAAAACAAGGGATAGAAGTGCCAAGGTTGCCCCTTTGTTTAAAGTATGGGTCTTTCAAGCAAATGCCAGGCTGGAAACACCCATTTCTGAGCTTATTCCAAAGGAACCCTCATATAGTTAAGAGACATCAAATAGATACTTTGGATTTAATTTCATCTCATGCAGTGCAGGTATCTGGGGAACCTGGCTCAGGCATGAACGTCTACACCCGAGTACCCAGGTAGGTAATACAGAATGGCCTCCCACTGCCTGGCCACTGGTTGGCTATGGAGCCAGGGACTCAAATGAAATAACAGGATACAGGTTAGAAGAGATGTTGGAGGAACTTACAGTACAATAAGGAATACAGCATTAGTTTGCAGAGCACTGGAAGGAGCAGGCATGGCCCTCTTGCTTTCAATGTATGTGAGCAGCCAACTGTCATTTCTGGAAACAAACACAAGGAACCATTGTCAGCCTATTTGCACCTTAGGCACCTGAATTGTTTTTGTAATACCTTTATTTTTAATGATCTTAACACCTGCTTAGAGCAAGCAGCAGTGTAGGTTGGCAGGGAAAGATTAGACTTTCAACTCATAATTCATTTTCCAGGCTGTTCCTAGGGTACAGCAATTATGCACTTTCCCTTTCCCAGGACAGGATGTAAAATGACTGCATTGTCCGTACAGACTAAATCAAAGTAAGCAAAAACGTAAGTGATTTCTACGTGACTGCTGCCATTTCACAAAATACACAGCCCTATTGAATGTAAAATGAAAGGTATCCATAGGTACATAAACAACCTCTTTTTTAATGATCCGAAGCATTGTTTAAACAGCAGTGCTATTATAGATCTACTTAGCTGATTTCCTTCTGAGTACACCAGAACCCTGGTCCTTCCGACAATGAAAGCTACAAAGAGCAGTGTTAAGCAAGTTACTGTGAAACCAGAATGTATTGGTGCAGCAATAAAAAGGGAAGAATTGAGACAATAATGAGCAACCAAATAGTAACACAGTTAAGGGTGCTGCTTTGCAGGAGACAAGTGACTGTTCTGAACTCTGAAGTGCCAGGGTAATGAATCACAAGAGCCCACTAAAATGAGACCAAACATATAAATCCTTTGTATTTCAGTATGTACAAATACCAAAGCAATTTTGGGTAGTTAACCTCCACCGCTTGGAGGACAATATGTTCATCGTTACTGTACAGCACTTTCCTCTTCAGAAATTCTCTGTATATTGGTTTTTATGTTTCACTGAAGCATAATGTATGCCTGAAAGGAGGCTCGATATCAGACAACACTGGGTAGTGCATAAAAAAGTAGAAAATCTTTAAATAAATCAACTAGAAAAGGAAGCAAACTGCTACTATGCATTAATTCTGACAAAGCAAATTTTGAAGAAATACTGAAAATGTTTGGACTTTTTTACATAGTTCCTTTCTTACAGAGCTTAACTGTTGTCTTCTTCACCTGTGTTGCTGTTTTATCTCTACTTCCATAACTACAGATGAAGCTACCTCCTCTGCTCTGAACAGAGACCCAACAAAAACCACAACTAATTTCTGTTGAGATGTCTAACTGCCATCGACTGAATTAAAGGAGAAACTCATTCAAACAACAGTGAGCAGACAGCAGTCATTTGTTCTTTGAGGTTGGCTGGGCACACATCACTCCTGATAATCACAGTGAACATTGTACTGTCCTCTCTCGCCTGAGCCAGCCAAGTCATCCTTTACTGGGGATTTGAGAAATTCCTTGGCTACTGCAAATTCTGCCTTTCTAGGTATCACTGAAGGATCACTTCCCAAAAGACAAAACAGCCTGCAGTATCTGCCTGCTATCACCCCTGCAGAGAAGGTCATAGCATGAAGGGAGACAGAGTAAGAGAGTTGAATACTACCCCTGTAGAAAATATGCATCATAAATAAGTCATGCACTATGAAATCACCTTCTAATTGCAGCTCTGACTGATGTGTACATGCATTGCTGCCGTGTTTTCTCTGTTTGCAGCATTAGCACGGTGATCCCGAGCCTCACTCATACACGATTCAGACCTTGGCATGGCCCACATAAAGTACAGTGCAGGAGGTAAGGTAAAACACCAGGCACTGCACAGAGCGCTACAGAAATAGCAAGGAAAAGCTGTCTCAGTTTATAGTAAGTTTGGGGAAGTGGATATACTGTGATCTGAGTGTGGAAATGTAAGCAAGAAAAACCACTTTTCTTTCTACATTTCTTAATTATCCATGGAGAACCAGGAAACAAAAAAAAACCAACTTGGAATTCTTCAATAGCCAATTGAGTCTTTTAAGAAAGACTCCAAAACATAAATTGCTACTTCTTTAGTTGAAATAGGAGAAAACACCATAAAGCTTAAGCAGCATTTTGTTCAGGAAATCACATCTTTCCCCATTTTCCAACTGACACGTTGCATCGCAAATCTGTCACAGCACATTACCTTGGTGATGTGATGTAATGCAACACTGCTGATGCAGCCCAATCTGATGTGTCTAATGTGATACATCAGGTACAATGTTGGGGAAAATTTTTTTGCAAAACAGCAGCCATAGAAGAGGTTCTTTCCCCATGTTTGCCAATTAAAAAAGCCTTCCTGAAGAATTGCATCACAGGAGATAATGGTTTTTTCACAGGTAATTAGCAAATATAATCAGTTCCAGGAAAAGTTTGCATTTCAGCAACTCACACTAAAAAAAGTGGGAAAACAGATGATCACAGTTGACACATAACTGCTTTCTACAGGACCAGGATAACTCACCTGAGTGGATGTTATTTATATGTGCCACCATCAGGCCGATTTATTTTGTTCCCCATTGACAAGTGAGAATTCAGGTAATCTGTGCTTACAGGTTTTTTCATTTAGGGCCCTGAAATATACTTTATAGTCTGAGGGAAAGTAACAGCCAAGTCACCCATTTGTCCAGAGATGCAACAGAAGTCTCAAAACATTAGAAAATGAATATAAACCTTATGAACCTTTAGATCATATACTGACTGGCAGTTAAGTTTGCTAATCTCTGCAGTGAATAAATATCATCAAAATTGAAATCAAATAAGAGATACATCTCTCAGCAGGCACTGTGAGAAACCTTAGCGATTTCAGAGCCAGCTGTTCCAGTGTGAGCACTGAGCACTGCAGGTGAATCCAAGACTGCCTGAAATCCTGCTCCACTGGTGTTTCCAAAAGCAACCTCACCTATGGAAAATCAGTGGATTTTCAGATACAAAAGGGATGTGACCCACGTGACAATAATCAGATCAACTGCAAGAATGACTTTAAATAGTCCACTAACATTTGTTAGCAGAAGACATTCCAGCTGAAGTGAATGAAATGTAGGTAGGACTGCTACCAAACCTCATCCTGAGAAGCTGGCAACAGGAAGCTGTGAGTAAGCCCAAATGTCTCTGCTGTGACCAAGCCAGGTCTTGACTAAGGCACATGAGAGCTGAAATCCTCACAACCTCTTAAAACGGGTTATAAGGGTTTCAGGAGAAGAGGAAGCATCAGTTCTAATGTTTTCTTTCAATTTAGCCACCTGTCCCCTCTGCCATAGCCACACAGCTCTCAAGATGCCTTGTGAAGTACAGCTCGCTCTGGCCAGGCAGAGAGTGGCAGAGGGCTGGCACAGACACAACCACTGCACTCGCTGCTCAGAATGATTTTTCAAGTATAAAGTGTAATTCAAATCTCCATAAAAAGCTATTTGCCCCCTAGTCTGGGGGTTCTTACACCAAGTTTCTACTGTGAAATCCAACTGCAAAAAACAAACCCACCAAAGCCACCTTATGCTCAAGGTGAGCATAACCTTATGCTCCTGCCAGAGCCTCTCGATCTCAGACTCAATTCTTAAATGGCATCTGACCAGTTCTGCTTCTCTTCTCCAGAGGTATGGCATAGTGCATTCGCTCTGAAAGCGAGATTTTTTCAAGCCAGGCATGCACCCCTCCCACCCCCCAACCCCTACCCTCTCATCGAAGTGTGGATGTTTATTGGCTATGTGTACATGCATGGAGCTGTTGTAAAAGAAGTATCAAACATGGACTTTCTGCATTCAGAAAATACAGACCTGAATGCTCATGGTAACTGTACACATCCACCTCTGAAATTTAGAGTCCATGCAGTCCCTCAGAGCTGTTGCCCTGCTCTGGACACTCGGTGTACCATAAGCCCCTTTCCACAGCTGCTAACCCCAAAGGGATAGCACAGGAGCACAAATATTTTTCACCCTTCCCAATCCACTGATGCTTTCCTTGCTGTTTCTGAATAGCAGAACAAGTACTGAAAGTACAAGTCCTGAAAGATTTATTTCATGGAGTTTCTTAGAATCATACAATCATTTGGGATCGGAAGTGACCTCAGGAGATCATCTAGTCCAATCCCCCTGCCGCAGAAGGATCACCTCCACCAAGTTACACAGAGACTTGTCCAGGTGAGTCTTGAATGTCTCCAGAGAAGGAGACTCCACAACCCTCTTGGGTAGCCTGTTCTTTTCACTGTTGAACCTCTCCTAGCACATATGAAGTATCTTTCCCTTTTATAGAGGCTTTATATTTAAAATTATTTTAAATTACTGAAAGTTTAACAGGCAAAGAGATTTTCATAGGTTTGAAATCTGGTCTCCCTTCAGCATAAGTTGGATGTATATCTAAATTTCCCAAATCTCTTGCTGATGAAAACAGACTTTGGAGCACAAATCAACATTTCTGACACTAGCAACCCGTAAGCTATTTCAGGAGCAGCCTTTCTCACGTTTTAATATTTTCTAAATCAGGAGCTGTAAGTAAAAGTACAGTAAGCCCTGAGTATACTAATCCATAAAGAAATAAATCACTCTATTTTCACCTTTTTTAGCCCTTCAGTTAACACACTTCATGAGAACTGATACAAGAACAATTTCCATTCACACCTCTGTGTTGCCCCAACACCCTAAGTCCCACAGAAATAGAATTAGGTGAACAAAAAATATAATCTTTTATTAAATACAAAAGAAATTTCTAACTTCTATTATTATAATGTAAAGCTTGAAAATGCAATCTGTATATTCTGAAGAATCAGAAATGAGACTTGTTATCTGTTATACCATAAGCTACATTTTCCCTTTCCCTTTCGAACAGATGTTAAATGCTTTTGGAGGCTTCAAATCATTCTGAAGAGCCAAGCCATCCTTTCTGTGTTACACATGCAAATTGCTCCCTACACCCAACGTGCTGCCACGTGTTACCCATCAGCTACAGCGTATCGACTGTTTTATCAACACACAAGACAGACCTTGAAAGAGCTTCTCCCAACCAAAACCCCTCTTCTGATTTTTCCATATTATCTCCTCTGACTTCTGATACCATCAGGTGTGACAGCATGCTGCTCATGAAAAAAGCTTTTTTTAACTTTCTTTCAGCTCTCCTTTATACCATTTTTTTTTTGCTTTTTGCTGTTGTTAAATCCAGTGCACATGTCCTCGGTGAAGTCAGCAACTCCATTTTGCCCAGAGGGCAAACCAGACCCTGGGCTGCATCAGGAAAAAGGTGGCCAGCAGGGCAAGGGAGATGATCTCCCCCTCTATTCCACTCTGGTGAGACCCCACCTGGAGTCCTGCGTCCAGTTCTGGAGCCCTTATTACAAGAAGGATGTGGATGTGATGGAGCGAGTCCAGAGGAGGGCCACGAGGATGACCAGAGGGCTGCAGCCCCTCTCCTGTGAGGCCAGACTGAGAGAGTTGGGGCTATTCAATCTGGCTCCAAGATGACATTATTGTGGCCTCCAGGATCTGAAGGGGGCTACAAAAAAGCTGCAGAGGGGCTTTTTAGGATCTCAGGTAGCGACAGGACTAGGGGGAATGGAGCAAAGCTGGAGATGGGGAGATTTAGACTTGATGTGAGGAGGAAGTTCTTCACCGTGAGAGTAGTGAAAGCCTGGATTGGGTTGCTCAGGGAGGTGGTTGGGGACCCATCACTGGAGGTGTTTAAAGCCAGGCTGGATGAGCCTGGTCAGCCTGCTCTAGGGTGGCGTTGGAACTGGATGATCCTGGGGTCCCTTCCAACCCTGACTGATTCGATGATTCTATAACTTCTTTCCAGGGAGGGTGATGGGGCACTGCAGGGGGCTGCCTGGGGGGGTTGTGGAGTCTCTTTTTCTGGAGAAGTTTGAAAACCACCTGGACTTGGTCCAAGTGTCCTGCTGTGGCAGGGGGATTGGACTGGATGACCTTTGAGGTCCCTTTTGATCCCTGATGAGCCTATGATTCTATGATTTGAAATGCACCATACAGATGCATTTATTTCTGTAAAAAATAAAGTTCACCTCATAGTCTGCTGAAGTTGGAAGAAATGGCATGGCCATCTACCTTCTAATTAAGAAGACCATTATATCTCAGAGACTGGGAAACCTCACCTGTATCTATTTGTGTAACACATCTTGGACTAGAGGAAAAAGATCACCTCTATTCTACTCGGGGACTTTGTTCAGTAGAAGTTCACTGACATGGGAGCTAGTTATCTGCTTCAACATCAGGTAACAGCACCACCTTCTG
This sequence comes from Upupa epops, assembly GCA_013397515.1. Lineage (NCBI taxonomy): Eukaryota > Metazoa > Chordata > Aves > Bucerotiformes > Upupidae > Upupa > Upupa epops. Next base: position 619,091 of record VZRI01001621.1, on the reverse strand, counting down.
CCAACAAGTTACCATCTCTTCAGAAAATTATTAGAGCAATTTCCCCTTTATGACTTCAGTCCCTTTCTCAAACATTTCTGATGCAGATAGCAAAATTTAATCAAACATCCTTAAGGCTATTTTAAAACACTCCAAGCTTACCAGAAAAGGTACAGATTAAATTATTGAAATTTAACAAATTTACTTACAAAAATGTAACAAACCTAAAAGCTCTAAAGCTTAACGCACTGTGCTTCAGTGAAAGACTGAAATGCATGCACAATACTTGAGTAAATCCTCAAACATTTTCTGCTGAAGCAAGGCTTGAAATATCATCACAAGATTACCAGTCCAGTCCCGAACAACCCCATGGCATTTTCAACATGATTTTGGAGACCAGGATCACAGGACTTAGTTCTGTCTGAAACATTTGGGCTCTCAAAACTACTAGGGTGTTTTTCAGCATTTATGCTATGAAAAAGGAGAATTGCCAGAAACAAGGGGAGAGAAAACAGGAGTTACCAATAACAGAGGCTCATTAAAAGGGACAAGTGTCTCCTATGCAGGTATAGGTTCAGTTCATCACCTTCTGCCCCAGCAGAAGTGAAAGAGAAGATCTCAGGCTGCAGGTGAGACACTGCAGAGCTGGTTATATGCTTGTGTAGCATATACCATACACGTTATCTCAAGTGGCTCTTGTCAGCATCCTCTAGATATACACATCTCTACGCACATAAGGGTACAGGTACAGGTAGTTAGGCCAACACACCTCCTACAGTACAGAATTGTATAGTGCACAGCTCATATACGCATCTGATACATCAGTGGGATCTGATACCCACTTCAATCTTTAAATCAGAGCAGCCCTGTAGCAAATCAGAGCAGGCTTCCAGGTCAGCAAACTGTCCCTAAACCACCAGAGTCCCAAAACGCCATGCTGGAGCAACTACTAAGGCAAAGAAAGGGTGAATGGGTAGTAGGTAATGCTAAAAAGAAAGGTTGTCAGATGACTTGTCTCTAAAGCAGCAGTTGTTGCTTCAGCCCTTGCTGTCCAGAGAGCACAGAGTAACAATGCCTCTTGCTGCCTCTTCATTCTCCTCCAGGCTCCAATTTCACTTCCAAGAGCAATGGCCACACCCATCCAGCAGCACTGGCAATGGGCACATTTTGCACACACTGTTGGGAAACCTTGGACAAACTCTGCTTTGCACCATTGCAGCAGTACATAATGCCACGACCACCCAGGGTAAAATGTCTTCTCAACTGTTTTCGTTGAAATAATCAGCTTTTTCCAGTGCTATGGGTAGAAGCATGGGAAAGAATTAGCAACAGGCAACCTCCTGCACCTGCCAGCCGTGCAGATGATTACCCCACAAGATGTGAAGTGCTGCATTAAACAAACTAACATCTGCCATAAGCTGTTTTCTTATCCTCTCTCCGAGGAGAAAAGTGAGAGCAGAGAGTGTTTGGTTACAGATTACAATCATCTAGGGTTAACACATGAGCTGAAAAGTTTTTTCCACTAATTCTTGCATCTGATTTCTAACTGCTGGCAGAGCTAACAGATATCATTTGGAAATGAAAGCAGGGCCCACCAGCAGAGAGAGGGCTGGTGGTGGGAAATACAGCACATTTCTAGGCAAACTGCTCTCCCTTTAAAGCCTATTCTTTTTTTTTTTCTAATATAGCTGTAGGTTTTTTGTTAAATTGCATTCTGGTGTCTTCCCTAACACTCAACAGCAGCATTAAAGCCTTTACAGCTCTGAGTTGGGTGGCATAACTGGGTAATGAGACTCACAATACAGAATGGGGGCATTAGTTCCTGGGAAGGTAATTGAACAGCTTCTGTCTGAGTGTTTAAAGAAAACTTGCTTCCCTTTCCCTCAATGTTTTTTTCCCCCATGTTTCTTCTTGAGTCTCATGTTCCTGTGAGCTATAATCTAGGATCTTCCACACCTGGTGTAAAACTATTGGTACTTCATGGAGTGAGGATATGTGGAGCTTTGTTTTACACCGTTGCCCAGAGGAGAGGCTCCTATGTCTCCTGTACACCTTAAGATGATTTCTATAGACTTTTTGGGGAAAACACTCAGTTCAAAGTGTGCAGAAAGTCAGAGCGAGGCCTTTTAATAGCAGAAAACCTGCAGGGGTTAAAAACAACTCCCTTCCTAACTTAAGCTGCCAGAAAATTAGTTATGTGTCTTAAGGTCTCCATCTATGTTCTCTTTGTCCTTTACAGGCAATAAATGATTGCCCTGCCTTCAGCTGCAGTCAGGTTTCCAATTTTTAGACAGCTACTTTTCAGAGAGATGAATCGTACCAATGTGTATAGCTGTTCTTAGGAGTGAAACGTGCTTTAATCACAGGATACATCACACTTCCATGGTACAACTGTCCCTCAGTGTGGGAACACCTAGATGCTATGGAAGCCAAGGGATCTGGGAGAGATGGTGTCAGTGAACACAGATAAAGAGAAAGACACCGATGAGTCAATCAGTAAACCAGTAATTAGGGCTGGTTTGGTTTTGGTATTTTACTTGTGGGGTTTTTTTATTCTGGGTTTGAAAGAAGTGTGCTTATCTAAGTTTTATAACCACTTAAATGAATACCAGTTCTGTTCAAATCAATGAATGCCTTGGTGAGACAGCTGTAATTTTATGCGCACGTGTTTTAGTAAATTAGCGGGTTTAGCCCTAAGGATTCACTTTAGTGTAATCTACTAAAAAGATAAGTAGAGCCAGATGTAGTGCCTTATAAACTGCTGGACAGTTGCAACTGGAGGGACAGTGTTGAGAGCAACAGAGCACCACATGGAGCAGATTTTCTGACCCAATCTCCCCAGTTTTATTTTGTAAATAGATATTTTGTATTTACAATGTAAAGAGAGTTCAAGTAGATTAAAAAAAAGCCTAAGTAATTAGTAATGGTTTTATCTTGCTCTGTTTGTGCATATCCATGGAGAAATACAATCTGTAGTATAAACCATTTAACTAAATTAAATTCTAGTTAGCATCTGGGATCCCATCAATAAGAGTCTATATTTCTGAGGAGCTACAGACTGGTGGCAGTAATAGACACATAAAGATTTTAATAGGTAAATAAATTTGTTGTTGCTTTTCTCTTGCTAGCAGAACAGTTTAACAGAGTAATTAGTGATTAGATATCTGACTATAATGAAGAAAATTCTCTAACCATTATAATTCTCAAGGAAAAACAGTCATGCCGTCACTAATGTTCACTCGTTCTGAGGCACATTCACTGAGCACCACAAAATAGTTATCATTTGGTTCCTTGCCCCACACAAATCTTTGAAAAAAGGTTTTCATTACTATCCATCAATTTGGGATAATTTCTTATGTCCTTAGTTACTCAAATTAAAAAAAAACCCAAACAAGCCCAAATAAATTCAATAACAAAATCAATGCAGTTTAGCTACAAATCCATAGGCGCCGGGCTGTGTCACAGTGTCTTTATCTGGTAGTCCCAACTCGTATTTATAAATCTTCTAACTCTTTAGGCTCCTCACGAGAGCTGTGCCTGGAGTAAGTGACTAATAAATCTTAAGAGATAAGCTTTCACCCCAGCCTATCTAGACGCTTTATGTTCAGGCAGCTACAAGTTTGACTATCTTGTTATTAGCAGCAGTCCACAGCTGCACACACACACACACACAGTGCTGAGCTCACCAAGGAGCTGAACATGTGGACCTAAGACTTGTACGCATCTGCTCATCTTTAATGGATTAGGTGAAGCTGGATCCAAAGCTGGAGGATTGCCAGCACACTAGAAATTGAACCCAGATCTCTTGACATTAAATCCAGTGCCTTACTTATGCGAAGCCATTTTCTTCTGGTACACACTTTGCCACTTCTAAACAGTTTGGGGCCCAAATTCCTATTGAAGTCAGTGGAAGTTAAACACAAACAAGTACTGATGACAATACAGTTTTGGAAAGTACCAAAATAAATCTGATGGTGCATAACATTCCACTTTCAATGGCTGTGCCTCAAGCTTTCTCCTCACCATTAGGAAGCGTCCAAAATTCAAACTTATGTAAAAATATTAGGCTGATTTCTTTATGAATAATCAACAGTAAGACACATTTTTCAGGGTGGAAGAAAGGACTGCAAAGTCACTGTAGAGATACAGTGCAAAGAGCTCATTTCTATCCCAAAGATTACCCAGCATTAAAGAAAAAGTGGTGAGAACAGACTGGAGAGGAGAGGAAAATAATGAACAACATTACAGCACTGAATCCAGGGGATGGGCAGCCCACAAGGGTTTAATTTCTGTCAGTAAGCCATGTAGATGTAATTTGGGACACCCTGGAAAGAAGACATATCCATCGGAAAAAAACCCGCTTTTCTGCTCATAGCCAGATGGTGAGAGCTACAGGATTTCACTTTTTTGGCTGTCAGGGAACAGACTTAATGAAATGGTAGTTGTTTCATAACAATAGTGAAAAACTTAAAGGCTAAATCAAACAGCAGACACTAAGAAAAGCCTGGGCTCAACTGTATCTCTACAGCAACATGCAATCTTCCCTGAAGAAGGAACATCTGGCAAACACCTGAATGGAAAAACTACCAGCAGTTACAATGCTTACCTCGTCCTCTTTTTTAACTTTATTTTCTTTATTTCCTGAATCAGCAATAAAATTACATCTTCTTTATTGCCCTCTCATTGATTTCTTCTGCAGAAGTAAATGACAGAATTTCTGAAAAATAAATGAATAATCAGATAAAATAAAGCTGAGAGGCAATCTGCATGTAAATCAGCGTTAGTCATTGACATTTGAGACTTGACAATAAGCCATCCCAGTCCCAGCTGTCCCCACAAAAGCTGATCTCCTTTGTAAGACAGATAACAGTGCAAGGAAATGGAACCAAGGATGAATATAGATAAGATGCTAGCTCTTTTGGTGAAGTCCTAAAACCTCCTTTGTTCCTAAGCACTTAGGAATACTTTTACCTACTGCTGCTTGATGTGAGTTTTGTCTTTGGTCCTTTGCTTCCAAGGCTGCAGTTCCCTGCAATTCTCACTGAAGTTGTTTGTAATGTATGTGCTCACGTGTAGTTGCAGCTGCTTAAACTGGGATGTATGTTCATTATCCCATTCTCTGCACTAAGCTCCAGCTATATTAAAAGCAACTCAGTTAAACCAGGTCTTCTTACTGGCTTTCTCAACCATTTCTTTCACTTGCAATAATCTTGCATCATTCAGGCAATGTTAATTTTACTAAACATCAAGTGGTTTGGGTGTACGACACAAATACTAGCGAAGATTTTGCATAGCTCTAAACAGCACTAGAAACATTTCATTTGGCCAGGTCAAACAACTGAGCTCTTCCCAGTATTTATCTTGAATCTCAGCTACAGTTGTTTTTCTGTGGTGTTCTGACCTTTCTCATCTATTCTACTGCAAGGAAGTGCAATGGATAGGAGAGAGATGTCTATGCAGGGAGGGAAGTGTTTCAGCATGCTCTGTGGCAATGGCCCAAAGACAGAGAAGGATTTCCATTGCTTCCAAAGCCGTAAAAACTGGTGTCCGTTACCATCCCAAAAAGCTGATGCTGCACAGCACAAGAACAAAACTTCCCCAATATTGCTCCTAATTCATTATACAACAGAGAATCTCATGTAATGATAGCACTCAAAAGCCGTTCACTCAAATGAAACGCACACAAATGTGTAAGTGCAGCTTAGCATTCCCTTCTAACATGAGATACAGCTCTTCTGCAGGAGATACAGACCTGATCCCAGTGCAAAATTTGGGTAGCAAGAGATTTACTGGAAGATCTCTCCTGGTTTAAACTGGAATTGTAACCACTTGGTGTGACTAAAGGGCAGTGAAAATTAAGCACTTTTGTGACCTCCTGCGTAAAAAATGGCTAGAAATCCCAGCACGAGAGCCTGACTGATATGGGGTAAGGATAGCTTCCAGAGAAGTCTTTTTAGATTTTGGGTAATGTCTTCCTTATGTTTTTCATTTTGCTCTTTTTAATTAATGATGCAGAAAGGCATAGAACACAAATCCCTACAATTGAAAACCTTCATTCTAATTATGGATGAAACACCTCGAAGTTCCTAAAGCTCTAATTCTGTGCGTAAGTTTCAGAATAATGTAGGCTTAGTGTTGCAAAACAGAGCAATGAGGTTATGGAAGAATGAAAATATTGATTTATTTTTTTTTACAGAGATAAGGAGGGCTCAGCTTTGTTTTCCTGCAGTGGTGTTATTAGCTTAACCAAGTCAAATTAGATTAATGAGGAAAAATGTCTTTGCACTGAGGGTAACAATGCACTGGAACAGGCTGTCAGCAGATGTTGTGGAGTCTTCTTCTCTGGAGATATTCAAAACGTGCCTAGACATGATTCTGAGCAAGCTGCTCTAGGTGAACCTGCTCTAGCAGGGTGGTTGAACTAGAGGTCCCTTTCAATCCTCACCATTCTGTGAGTCTGTGGCTCATTGTGGCCAAGTCTAAACACAAATAGTAGAAAAGTTTGACCAACAACCTAGACCACAAACAAAGGCTTCAAAACACTGGCTTTTAGTAATTTTCACTGCCCTTCCTCTGCTTGTTTGCACACAGGCAACCACACATCAAAGTCCTTTAATCCCTTAAAGGTAATACACTCCAAAAGACTGGAAAAATCCACCCTTACAGAATCACACAATGTTATAGGTTGGAAGTGCTCCATCACCCTTACATTGAAGAAGTTTTCCTGATGTCAAGGTGTGTTCCAGCTTGTACCCACTGCCTCTCATCCTATCATGTGGCAGCAGTGAAAACAGACTGGCCCCTTCTTTACACTCATGCTTCAGATATTTATAGACATTAATAAGATCACCTCTCAGCCATCTCTCCAGACTAAACAGCCCCAGTTCTCTCAGCCTTTCATCATAGGAGAGGGGTTCCAGCCCCTTAATCACTCTTGTTGCCCTCCATTGGACTGTCTTCAGCAGTTCCCTGTCTCTTATGAACTGGGAAGCCCAGAACTAGACACAGTACTCCAGATGTGGTTGCACAAAGGCAGAGTAGAGTGGAAGGAGAACCCCCCTTCACCTGCTGGACACACTTCTTGATGCATCCCAGGATATCATTTGCCTTCTTGGCCACAAGAGCACATTGCTGTCCCATGGACAGTTTACTGTCCACCAGGACTTCAAGATCCTTTTTCATGGGGCTGCTTTCCAACAAGACAACCCTTAATCTATACAGGCACATGGTGTTGTTCCTCCCCAGATGCAGACCTATGCACTTATCCATGTTGGACTTGATTAGTTTCCCCTGTCCAGATGTCATGGAATGGCTAAGTTGCCATTCAACAAGAAACCTACTAAGAAACTTGTTGGTCCCCAAACACTCAGCTGGATGGGCTTATGCTCTCTCATACAAAGCAACTGTTTAGAACACCAGTGAATGTCATATTTTGAATTCTTTTCATCACTATCAGATCGTATCTGGAAACTAACTCTTTCCTTGACTGTGATAGCCCAGCTGATGTGTAAGTTCCCATGATGGAATTTACTGCTTCTTGTTACAAAGGAAATTTCTCCTTCCCCTATCCCACTTCTTTTCCAAAATCCTGCTGGCACTATACACTCTATAATGCTTTTTCTAGCAAAACTTCAATATCAACAAGACAGTTACCACAGCACAAGAGGCATTAATGTTTCAACATGTCAAATAAATGTTAGAACGGGATAGAGCATCCTGAAAAAAATCTGCCATTCTTCCTGTTTTTCTGCAGTTGTAGCTGTACTGTCATACTGCATCAGATCATCAACTCCAGCACACGCAAAATGAAATCCAGCAATGAAACTTTATGTCATCGAGTGATGGCATAAAGAGAAATGAGCATACCCTTGCAGTAGGCAAGGAAGACTGTTCCAACTATAGTGAGCAGCAAACGTGTTCTCTCAGAACAGGTATGCATCAGGGAGTATCACAGCCTCCTTTCTTGCCCACATTTCCACAGTCCTGTTGAAGAAAAGGCAGAATTTAGCATAGCACCTTGGGCCTTTCCAGAAAGAAGCCAGGAAGAGCCTGGAGAAATCTCCCTTCCCTGTCCTGCGGTGTAACCTTTGACCAAAACACACAAGAACTCACCAGGCTGAAAACACTTGTAGTTCCTCACATCTTGTGTTTTCACAAGAAAAAAAATCCCAAACCCACAATCTGTACATGATCACCATCGTGCCTCAAACGATCTAGATTGCTTGTCAACAAATCTACACATCTTAACATTTTGAAGGAACGTTTCTGCCAACATTTCTGTGATGCCTTGATCCTTTTTGCTGTTCAGTTTTATTCATGAGCAGTTCCCACCAGTCACTGTTTTTTAAAAGACATTTTTACGATACATCGTTGTTAATTTTAGCACCTATGTGTTATGCTGCTATGTCTGATATAACCACTGCTGCTGGAAATACAGAGAAAAACAGACAAAAAATATCATCTAAGATAAACTGTGCAAGTACTTCTGGGTTCATCGGTTACAGCTCTTTCTCTAGTTCCTGTGTGAAACAACCTAAGCAAATAATATGATAGCAATCACACTGATGACCAGTCACAAGATACTCACCATGGTGGAAATGCTTTCACCTGTATCCCAGACCACAGAACACCCAGAAGCCTGCAATCCTTTCCTTCATTTTGCACTATCAGAGAGATGTTCATCACCATTCTAAATCCATGATATTGTCGTAGGGAACCTAAGGGAATTTTTTAACAAAGTCTTGCTGGTGTTAGCATCTGATAAATTGCCATATGTTAGAATAATTCCCTCTCCACTTCATTTCCTCCTGAGGCATTTCTAAAAGCAGCCATACCTGGCTTACTGTGGCTGCTTAATTACCTGATAATTATTAGATTAATGGCCCTCCAATTTGTAGCCACTACTTTTGCCGCTGTTCTAACATTTCCTACAGCAAAATCCAGGTTAGTACACTGGTTTAGCCCACTGTCACTCTGAATTGATAACACTGTGGTGACAAGGGATTGGAATATGTTCGGTTAAATATTCAGGATTAGGCACAGAAAGAAGCAAAACTCAGGATTCATCTTGGCACTTGAGTATTGGGCTAGGAGTCATTGCAAAGGACCCTTAGGGATGAGTGTCCCTTATACCTGGCCTGCCAGCAGCTTGTGAACTGCATTGCACCAGCTCTATCTCTGAGTAGAAAAGTACTGCTGAAGAGACCTCCTTTAAGCTCTTTCTTTGCCTTTCTTTTGTTTTCAGCTTGCTTCTGTGGAATAAGTATAGCAGTACTCACTGCCTGATTTGATGCAAAGGAATGCAAAATTCAGTCTCAAAATGAACGTCACATCTATGTATGATCACGTGTATTAGTTGTATACTGCTTGATTATTTTGTTTTATATTTCTTCTCCAAACCCAAGACAAAAGCCTCTCATTTCAGCACCTTGTTCACTTGTGTTTTCAGCCATCTGGGTGTTGCATTTTGCAGGGTCCCAATTTAGCTTTTATTTAGTCATTTCTCCTCACTAAACTAAGCAGCTCACACAAGAATGACATCACCACCAGTTTCTGCTGCTAGAAAGGAAAGCAGTAAGAACGAAACATAACTCACACTGAATAATTTCAAAATGCTTCTGGCTCTCTCTGCTGAGTTGTACGTATGAAACCCTGCCCCTCACTTCTGAACTACTGCAGAACTTTGTACATGAAAAATCAAAAGGATATAGCTCTGCAGCTGTCAAATGTAAACTTCAGCAACAGCCACCTATAAGCTGCCTGAGTCAAACAGAAGCTTGCTGGCTTAGTTTGGATTGCTTATGTCCACAACGTTACTTCCCCTAATGCTGCTGACCTAAGTGTGATTTTGCCTTTTGAGGCATTATTTGGACGTCTTCAAGTCCAGCCAATGATCCTTTCCACTTCAAAGGAGAACCTTCACGTGAGAAACGCAACAAAAATGTTAGGAAAGGGGTATCGAGCTAGTTCTGTTGTTTACCCTCTGTCCCAAGTGAGCACCTAGTACAGAACAAACATCTTCCATCCTCCTCAAGACACTGCTCCTCTTTGTGTAGTCAAGGCATCAGCTACAGCATCCGCACAGTTGCCTTCTTCTGCACTAATGAGCAAAAAATGAGGGAAATAATGAACTGGCTTCTGAATGGAAGGTGAGAGAAAAAGGACACGTAGAAGGGTGAGCAGAGCCCCCACAACAGCTATCCTGTGCCAAACCACAGAAGAAGGAAAACAGCTGCAAGCAAAGCCACACAACGAGCCAGGCTTTGATGAAACGTCTGTTGGAGATTTTTATTTTTTTTAATTCATTTCAGAACTTGTCATCTGGGTTATGAAGCTGAAACTGAAGGGAACCTTTTGGGGTTTTTTTTCTAATAGCAACAGCTGCTCTTGCTAACAAACACCTGTACTACCCAGAGATTTCTGGTTACCTCTGTGGCTGATGCTACCAGAATTAAGAGTAAATAGTTTGGTGGATTTCCAGTAGGAATGAATTAGTTTCGTTTTGAAAAATAAAGACAAACACTTTGGCTTAGAAATGTTTGATCCTTTGCCTCGTTCCAGTCAGTTTCTTCTGCCTGTATCTGGCTGATCAGGCCAACCTCACTGCACTCTGATGATCATTTTTGAATGCAGGGGAAAAAAACCCAGTTCTCACAACAACTTTACATTTGCTCCTACATCCCTTTACGGATCTCCTACTGTGACTCACACCTTTATATCCAATACCATGCTTATCTCATCACCCTTCAAGTGCCAGGCTGCTTTTGGCTTTGGTAGCCCTCCAGGGCCAGGTGATGATCATCCGCTAGTAGTAAGAAACAGTAACAGATGGACAAAATAGCTGGAGACAGACATGTTGAGAATACGTAACCATCCTCTGCCCCGGCATGTCCCTATGGCACTTGCTGGGGTACACCTGTGTTTTATTGGCATCTCAGCCAATTGCATCATGGTCTGTGGACCTGCAGAACAGAGTGGGAGAAGGCAAAGGGAAGGCAGTACCTGGAGATGGAGATTTGAAGAGGCCCCGCAATGACAGATGGATGTGCTAGCTGAACTATCTGCAGTCTTCAGGACTTTGGAACATCATTTAAGAGTGGAAAATGGGCAACAGGAACAAAAGATTTTGCATCCCTTTGTTCTGAATTCCAGCATTTTTTAATACTCCAAGTAAATGAGAAGACATTGACCTCTGTGAGTCAAAGTCTGTTTCTGCAAGAAAACTGAAATGAAAACTGCCATAGAGCAGGTAGGGGCTTTTTACAGCACAGAGGGGAAAAGTCAGATTACTTTACATAGGTCGTGACCCTGCCCACACTTTGCAGCCCCAAAGCTGCCAGAATCATTCAAATCTCAGGATATAGCAGACCAAGCTGTCTCTGCTCCATGTTGATTCCTGGTAAACACAGTAATATAGGTGCCAGCTGTACCACTGCTGTTGCTGATCTTCTTTATTGTTTCTTAGTACACTACCAGTACAAGGTAACACCAGCTCTGCACTGTTTCAGCTGTAGCCCTTGACAGAATCTGGTTTTGGTTGGTTAGAAGTGGGGGTGGCTGGCTGCCTTTGAAGGCCACTGTGCAGAAGTACTGTCATGGTGAAAACTCACATTGTGTATATGAACTCAGCCTGCAGAACACCTTGCTTTGCCAATCCAATGAGTACAAAGGCAAAGTGCCTCTGAAATAATCAAACCCCTCAAACAACAAAGTAATTAACTCGAATTTGGTCTTGTTTGCTAAAAGCATCTGGTTTATTATCACGGTACAGCTTGTCCTGGTAGGTGGATGTTGGTTATCAGGTACATACTATTGAGTTTGTATTGAGTCCTTCCAAAATGCAGTCTGAAAGATGATGGCAGAAAATCCAGTGATCAATTCCCACTTTGGAATACTTCCATGTGCTGATGGTGAGCTATCCCAGTCTTTTCATTTTGGTTTGCAACAATCGTATAAGAGGCTTTGATTCAGACAACACCCATTACTGCTGCCAGCTGATACATACCCAGAAAGTGAAGGAGATTATACTGCATAAGCCTGAACATGAGTAGCATAGGTTAGTTAAAGCAGTTCTTGGCAATAGTTCAGATACAGGGGAAAAAATGCTGCTAATATCCACTGGACATAAATTACCAGTTTAAAACCAGCACCAGTTCATAGATTTAAATGGATTTTTAATGGACTCCAGCCTCACGATTAAAGCAATAAGAGGATATGATTCCTCTATCCCCAGTGGCATAGTAAGGGCTTCATTGACATGTGCCTTGGTGATTTATGGTTGACTGCCTTAATCAGGCTCCAAGCACTGTGGGAAAATGCCCAGGCAGCAAAAGACAGATCATGCGAATGCGCCTGCTAATTCGGCTGTCTGAGCAGTATCCACAGGTATCAGCCTGCCTGTGCTCAGGCTGACCCTGCCCCAGGAGTCCTCAGCAAGGTCACTGGGGCCTTTTGCAGGTTGCAGTGGAGTCAAATCCTTTCTATGTGTATCAGTGTCACACACAGAAATTTCAGTCACGCCATAAGCTGTCTGTTTGGGGTGGTTTTGCGGGATTGTGTTGTTTGGTTGGGGTTTTCAGTAGTGTTATCCCAGACAATATGGAATTATGGCTTTTAGCATTTTTATAATGAGCAAACACTTGACATGCAAAACCAGAAAGGCAGAAGAGGTTAGATCTCTATCTCTCTGTTCTCTTTACATCATTCATACTATGCAGAGTGACAGTCCTGGCACTGCTAGTATTATACAGACAGACCAACAACTTCACACTGTCATACATACCCATTTCCTTGCCTACAGTGTTTTTTGTAGAATCATAGAATCTTTAGGGATCGGAAGTGACCTCAAAAGATCATCTGTCCAATCCCCCTGCCACAGCAGGATCACCTAGACCAAGTTGCACAGGAACACATCCAGGCAGGTCTTGAATGTCTCCAGAGGAGGAGACTCCACAACCCCCCTGGGGTTGAGAGGAAAAGAAAAAAATCCAGAGCATGTATAGCAATGGGTTTACTTGGCGAGAGCAAGCCTCAGACAGGGAGAAGATGTGGATGTAGTCTATAAAGCACTAGGAACCACATCATGGAGAACTGTACATGCTGGAAGGTGAGTTACTGCTATGGGCTGTACTCTATCCACTCAACTGCCTTGAAATGGTTAAATGGAAATACTGCAAATACACCTTTCCAGGAGTTTATCCTTGCTTTTGATGTTAGAACCGTTTTAGCACAATCATTTTGAAGCATTGTGATTTCTTTCAAAAAAATCAAAATTATTCCTACAGTGAATCCTTTTTTCCCCTCCAGAGGCAGTATGTCTTATCTTGGCTTTGTGCCTCACTGGTAAGTCAAACTGTATCTTGCATGTCACATCCTGTCACACTTATCTGTGATTTCATGCATGTAGCAGCACTGAGGTTTAGCTCACAAGCTTTGGAACTGCCCCTGTCTTCTTAGGATATGACTGAGTAACTGTTCCTTAAGTTGCTTCTAAATAACCATAACATGAAACAGCTGGGGGATGTCATTCATTAACATACCTGAATTTATTCTACAATCGCACCATATTTATTATATATCACACTATAAATCAGCCTAGAAGATTAAAGAGTGCTACCATTTACACTTAGGTGGAAATTTAAGTCAAAACAAAGTCTACAGTTGATGCAAAAGGTTTAGTATCATGAAGACAGGAGTAATGAGGGTGAAACAGCTCCAGGTTCATTTGCAATCTGTGGGCTGGTTGTGTCTTTCCTTACACACTGCGTTGGTTTGGCCCTGGCTGGGGGGCCCACCAAAGTCGCTTTATCTTCTTGGATGGAACGGGCAGAGAAAAATATGATGAGAGGCCAGTGGGTCAAGACAGCAGTTTAATAAAGCAAAAACCACACATGGGAGCAAAGACAAATAACAAACACTATTCTCTGCTTCCCATCAGCAGATGCAGTTTCTCAACTGTTCTAGGGAGCCGAGCCCCAATATGTGTAGTGGTTCCTCCAGGCTAGAGAGCTGGGCAGAGTGAAAGTGAACATGATACAATAAGGGTCAGTGTAGAGTCTGGCGCCTGGGCAAGAACAACCCCAGGGACCAGGATAGGTTGAGAACTGACCTGTTGGAGAGCAGTGGAGGAGAAAGAGAGCTGAGGATCCTAGTGGACAGCAGGATGACTATGAGCCAGCAATGTGCTCTTGTGGCCCAGAGG
>VZRI01001621.1:522279-596139 GCA_013397515.1 Upupa epops | reverse complement strand
GAGGTCCCTTCCAATCCCTGCTGATTCTATGATTCTATGAAATAAGCATTGTGAACACATGGGAAAAGTGAGCTGCAGGGAGGAAAAGGGATTCACGTCCTTTTACTAGAAATCCCAAATCCTTATTTGATTTTCTATAACCCTCCCTAGAAACAGAGAAGTTAAAGTGGATATTTTAAGGACACCTTCTGTAGACACTAAACTACATGATAAGCACATAGGGAGGAAGAGAGCCTTATCGCTTCAAGAAGCAACTGCTTCACCAATTGACTTTTTTCGCTCATTTTGACCCTTCATCTCACAATCACAGAGAATATCTCTCAGGAAGTGAAGTCACCTGGATCTGGGAGAAAGTATTCTCGATTCAGCTTTTGTTGTGAGCTTTGCCTCTTTAAAATTCAAGCAAAGCAAAAATTTTATCTAAACAATTTCATTTTCTTTCTCCGGGTGGTACAGAAACACACCATTACACCATGCTCCAGGTTCAGCTCTGCTCCTAACTGTCCTGACACGAAAGCTGCTGCAGATAGAAGCTGACTCATCAAGCCCCAAATCTTGAGATGATGGGGAAACAAGTGAAAACCAGAAATTCAGTTCAGGAGGGATTTCAGACTTTTTTGCTTCTCTTCCTATGGGGAATATAAGAAATCTGCACTGAAAAGCACCTTATCTAGGATTGCACCAACTCAGCAAAATGGCATGAGACCACAGAACTTTTTTGCTGATTACTCTGTAAAAGAGTCCCTTCTCCTGGGCTCCCAAAGGTAATCAGTAAACAGAATAGTGATTTTTAAATACATTTTTCTGCTTGGCTGGTGAACCACATGCACTGCCTCTCTGCTTCAGACTCTGTTCCTGGAGATGAGAAGAGTACATTTTAGAGCTCTTCCCCAAGAGGCTGCTGTTCACGCTCAGCGCGCTGGGTAGCCTGATGAAAAATACCCACCTGTTCCCTGAGAACTTGTCTTATTCTTTAGCAGTCAGTATTCAGACATTTAGCTGGCAGAAGTGAGCACTGGAATCAATTACAGAGATATGCAAATTTGTGAGAGCTGAAAATCTTTCTCCCAGTTTTCCACATGGTCATTGAGAATCTAGGACACAAACTTTTATTGTTTTCAAGTCTACTTTAAATTAGAGCTGATCACAAAGGTAAGCTACCACCTGTGGTATCACAAGACAACCTCTTCTCTAAAGTGTTCGGTTCCATTCTGAAACTGTAAGGTTCTTTTTATATCTCTTAAATCAGATTTAGCGTTTTCCAGTGATGAAGATTTACTTGGGACTAAGCGATGGGAATAACTGAACACTGCACTGTGCAGTTACACAATAAGCAAGGTCAGAACACATCTGGCTTTTACACGTTAACAGAATGGAGCAGAGTCTTCAACACTCCTGCTCTACATCAGCCTCAAAAATACATTCAGAACAGTAAAGCCTCGATATTTCATGCATTAACCACCGGTAAACTCTTGAATTTATCAGAATTTGACCCTTTATGAGAATTAACCTCTCTTCTTCATGAAACCTGTAACTTCCTCTTGCTTACTTACTCTAAATCTGCAACAGTGTCAGATGTCCAAAATATGAAAGGGAAGAGCAATGCAATTCCGGGCATTTCAATCTCCCCAGCACACATACAACACAACACAACACAACACAACACAACACAACACAACACAACACAACACAACACAACACAACACAACACAACACCACACCACACAACACAACACAACACAACACAACACAACGATGCAACAGATAGGAGTCAAGGAATGAGAATTGGGAAACATTTCTTTTATGCTGCAAGCAACCAATTGAAACATCTGTGAGAAGTAGGTCACATCAGATGAGTATTTCTCAAATAGAGGTCACATTTTAGCGCTTGAATGGTTTTTCAAGATCCAAACTGAACAGAATGTATATATTTTGCCTTAGAGAAAACCTCCTTTATCTAACTAGAAAAAACCCACCACAAGACCCCAAGTTTTGGCACTCTGTATTGGTTGCAATTCTATCAACTTCTTCATAATTCACTGTGATGACACTAGAATAATTTCCCAGGGAGGTTGTGGGTCCCTATCTTCATGGAAGAGTGCAAGGGCAGGTCTGATGGGGCTCTGGGCAGCCTGGTCTGGTGAGAGGTGTCCCTGCCAACTGAGACCATTCCCTGATTCCATGAAAGTACACTTTTAATTAAAAATTAAATTTACAAACTTACTGTTTCTTATCTAACGGCTGTGTTTCTGTATGCTGAACCTGTGACTGGTACCAGGTTGTACCATCTTGTTTGGTAAAAGCCTCTAGATACAGTTTTTCTTTAGAGATAACCTGTAACCTATTAAAAAGAAGCAGTCAAGACTTCGTATTATTTTCAAATGGTCTCTCCTGATGGGAGACTGATTGGTCCATGGGAAGAAAAGAGCTGGCACAGTATGCATTATATGTATGAGCCAGCTTGTTTTGGACACACAATGTGAAATTCAGTTTAACATTTCCACAGTAAGAATCCAAATCCCTAAAGGAAGATTTTGAAAGAGCTGGCTGCTTTCTACTAATCAGTGCATTAACAAAGAGCAGTCACTCATAAAACTTCCGTGATCTGCCTACAGCATCCCTTTCAGCACCCAAGAGATCTCTCAGCAGCTTGTGTCAGGTTTCTCTGACATACAGAATATGGTGTAAGCGATGTAAATCTTGTAAAAGTTAGTTACAGCTACACCCCACTGCAGGGAATCTGGTATGAGTTTAGTAAGTAGAATCTTCAAACTGGAGACGTGCGGATTCTAGGAGGTTAAAGTTTTTAGGGGTGAAGTCACCTTCCACTTGGCATCTGCATGTTGATTCAAGTCATGTCTGGGAAGCAATTTGTAAGGAAAATTCCCATATTCATCTTCCCTTGGATATATTCCTGTAAAACTGAGTGACTACTCTGATTACACTGAGCTTCAGTCCTTCTTGGCAGGAATGACTCAGGGGCACTTTCCTTTTCTCACAGCAGTTCTTGTACAGCAAAGGAGCTTTCCTTGCCCATCTCCACTATAAAATATTGAAAGAAGCAGTATATTGCACTTCCACTTGCATCTCTTCTCATCCAGAGTTGTAGCGAGTGACTGAAGTGCCTAAAATAGGCCCTTTTACCCTCTCTGTAAACCCCGTTGACTCACAGCTGTATAAGCAGACACTCAAGATAACTGAAAAAGGCAATCACAAGTGAGAAGAGGGGAAAAGAGAAGCAGGCAGTGGTTCCAAATTCCCTGCAAGCTGCTGCTGGCTTTCTACCTTCTAGCCTCAAGGGAGGCAGGGCAAAGCTCTTCAAAGTAGATACAACAGGGAAGGACATGAAATACTGAGATTTAAATAGCAACAAGACAGACTTAAGCTAGACAGTAAGAATATCTTTCTAGTACTAAGTCTAATGAAGTCTTGAAGGGGATTGCTTATAAAAACCAGGGACTCTACATTATTGGGGTTTTTTAAGAACAGGTGGGAAACTCCCAGTCATGTACTCTTTAGCTCTAGTTGAGCTTGCCAAGGGGCAGAGACATGGGCTGCATGATCATTCAATGGTCCCTCCTGTCCTATTATCCATTGAATACGAAAACTTAACTATGACCTCAAAATATAAAAATTCAGTAGGAAATCACAAATTTAACGTGAATTCTTTTGCACAGTTCTTTCAAGAACAACGGTCTTGTATTTACCATCTTCCCGGTAGGCCACAGAGAGCTCCTGAGACAAGGAAAAGACTCAAAACCACACTGGATCATTGAGAAAAATAGGACAAGATGAATGTTGGCAAAATGGTTTCTATTCACATAAGACCCTGCAGGTTCACTCAACTTTTCTAGCTAAATGACTCTCCTTATTATACTTTGGAGTAGCTGCATGTGACTATTTCTGTGATGGTACTTTTCCTCGTATGCGATACTATCAGAAGTTTCGAAGAACAATGCAATGTCAGTGCCTGCTTCTAATGCAGGAGTAATTGTCATGCTATTATATAGCATGTGAGGCTGCATATGTACCGTTTCAAGGTCAGAGTGGTGACTGATGAAGTTTGCTTTTTCTTCAACTCCATACTAAAGTCATGGGCCTGAGTTATTGCACTTTTCTGTCCAGACATGCTATGGGGCTTTGTGATGAAAATCATCACTTCCAGGACACCTGAAGTAGACACTTTCATGTGTGTATTTGTATAATACTTATACAAATTTATTAACTACTCATTTAAATTTATTCTGCCAGAAAAGGCTGCCATGAACTGTACACAGACAAGAAAATTCACATAGGAAGATGAATATCTGAATACTTAAACCCAGCAGCTCTGTGGCAAACCCATGGCATTTGAATATGAATCATTCTGGTGTTGTATCAAGCCCTTGATGTTCGTTTAATGCAGAGTTTCTCATCTGAATTTCACTGGGACTTATTAAAAACAAGGTTTTTCTTTCCCTATCTCATATTGACATGATTACAGTAACTGCGTAATTATGTGCATAGGATAAATATGCTAATTGTATAATTGCAACATTCAAGAAAATCCTGGGAAACAGAGAATATTCTTAGGGCCGGCAGGACTAGAACTAGAAGCATTCCACTTATTTCTCATTATTAATATTTAGGGATAAAAAAGGGTATAATTTACCTGTCATGAGGGTGACACTCCCATCCAAAGGCTGGCTGGTGAGCTCTGCTGTCATTGGAAGCTAAGAAAGTCCTGTCATATCTGCACAACACCTTTTGTCCAATAGTATCATCTGGAAGCAGGACAACTCAAAGTGTACATACTAGACTTCTCATACCTGCAGAAGGCTGCTGGCAAATGTGAAACTTCATCAGCAATTTCTTTGTGGACCTCTCAGGAAAAATGAAATCATAATTGTACTCAAGTACAGACAGGGCGAAAACGATAAGGACAGAAACCTCTCCACGTTGTTGTGCCTTATTTCTTTGAAGAAAGAAGCAGGGGCAAAGACACCTAAGAAAAAGGTGCTAATGACTTGATGTTTGATGTTGGATTAATTACTGCATGTCCTGCATTTCCTTTTATCTCTCTGCACTTAGATTGACACGTCATCACATGTTTGAACTTTAGCCAATAGATTGTGATGCTGTTTGTCCCAGTGTTGTCATTTTTTTCCATACAACATTAAAAAAGTAGTTGAGATTTGTCAGATAAAGGTAGACATGACCTTCAGGAGAAGCAGGGAGGGAAGAGAGGGAAAAGGGATATATTTTTTTGAAATGTCAGAATACAGCTGGGATGAGTTTACAGTTCATTAAAAAAGAAAATCAAATCCAAAAACCCAACACACTAGAAAGGAGTGAATGGAAATGATGTCACCAATTGCAGTGCTAATGTAAGCTCTCAGAATACAACTCAGTTTCAAAAAAATATTCAGGTTCCAACACAGTACTAAAATACTGATGACAGCCATGGAAGCATTGATTCACCAGGCAATGGGAGATGAAGTTAAGATAAAGTGCAGCCTAGCATCCCAACCTGTGGATTTTTATCCATTCTGACACAAGTCAAAATCCCTGGGCTTGACCTTGGTTGATTTAGTGTCAATGGTCCTTAAGGTAAAAAGTTACGGCATTCACACCTACTCTTTATGCAGAGCAGATAACACTAGGCATGCTTCACCTGTCTGTGCCTGTGATGAGTAACAGACTCCATCGTGTATATGAATTATCTACATAGAAGAGATGTGCAGGTTCAGTCAGATGTGAAGAAGACCTACATATCTCTAAGAAGGACCATAATTTTGATGAAGAAAGTAAAAAACAGGTGCATGAGGTGTAGGGCTTGGTGCAACTAAGCTCTACTCACATAGAGCACTTGGTACAGAATATAACATTACTTCAAGGAACCTGGTTATTGATGACTTTTTACCTTGAGGCACTTAGCTTTGTATATCTTTGATCGAATGCTGAAAGCTCAAGACCTTTATGAATCAAGCCTGAGTCATATTGAACTGGCTGTGTCTAACTAGAGCCTTTTAGTCTATGGACTCCCAGACTACACATTGTTATATTGGTAGTTCTGAAGATACAGATCCCTAGTGTAGGGGCACTGTATACCTACATTACAAAAGATCTGAACCCACGTTTAAATTATCCCTCATATTGGGTCATACATAAATGAGTTGTTTTGTTCTGCCAATTTCCCAGAGACCTGAAGTACTGCACATCAGACACAAGTTGTAATCCCTGGGATCCAAGCCAACTTCTGTTATTGGAAGCACACGGTATGTATTAAACCATAGACCCTTCTGTGTGACTGGCCTGTTTTCCTAACACTTGGCTTACAAAGTCCTGAAAAGAAAGCAGAGAGTGAAATTGCTTGATGACCTCTTGTGCTGACAGCCCCGGTTGCTCATCTCAACTGCATTTGATAGAACACAGCACATTCTTTTAAATATTTTATCTACTCAGTGCTCACGGGTGAAAGAACGGACTAACAAGAAATGACAAGTGAAATAACTACATTTCTGAACCTGACAACAGGTCTATCAGGGTTATAGATAGACATTAAGGTACGACTCTGACAAGAGATTAAATAAGTGAGGTTAGGATCTGAGTTATATTATACCCACCCTGATCCACGAGTTCATTTGGAAACAGGAGGAAGTAAAAGAAAACAGGTCAAGGAATCTGCTGTTTCCTTCCATTGCAGCAAATGCTCCTTTTTCTGCGTAAATTTTCTCTTGCAAAAAGGTATTCACGTTTCTTCTTCTCACTGACACCTGAATCAACCACAAAGAAAGTGACTACTCTGATGACAGGAAAAACACGTCTAACTGGATTAAGCAAGTGAAAGTGAAATTTCCCAATAAAAAATTGCTGAGAACAATTTTGAGTCAGTGTCTGCAAAACCTAAATGCTGTAGTTTGTGAGCTGTCTGATGGATGTTACTTCAGAAAATAATTGTAAAAGATCAGTATCATGTTGTACCTGTATTAATATCATAATTCATCTGCAATATTTTTCCAACTGTTGAGGTTTCTTTAGTCCCTTATCCTAGACAGATGTAAATGATGTAAAGACTTGAGTAACAACTTAAAGCAGGGGGGTGGTTGATATTTTCTATCCCTTCCAAAGAAAACACTGTGAGAGACCTTCAAGATTCCCATGGCTAAAAAGCATGTGTACTCATTAAACTGCATCGGTGTAAGAAAAACATTTTTAATTTCTGTTTGTGTACGCTCACTATCAGTAGATAAACATCCAGGTGACACCAAGCATCCCCTCACAGATCCCCTACAGGGAGTCTGGCCAAAGTTGTGGCTGGTGTTGAGTGACAAACGATTATGACATTTTAAACTGTCTTTGAGTAGTTTGAAAATCTGGCTTCATTACGCTTTGGAATAAATATGTTACAAAGAAAGAATGAAGAATCCTTACATTGCCTGTGGGTCCGATAGGTTTTAATGCTCTTGTCTCTGCTCCTGCCATCAATGCATTTGAGCTACAGCAGGTAAAGTGTCAATCCCAAGTGCTGAATTCTCTGTACTTGCCAACAACTCTTTTCCAGAGGCACAGAGATGCTTATGCTTGGTAGGTGGCCCAAATCTGAGATTCTTGGAGTATGTTCCTTGAAATCAAATGTCCATCAGAGGCCTCAGCAGTGCTTACTAAGAACATCAGTCTGACACAAAATTATACCCTGTGGAACACAACTATGATATAAACAGCACCCAGGCACACACACCAGACATAGCCTGCTGGCTTACAACATTTTAAACAAACAAAACATTCCTCGGGTAGGAAGTCAAGCCATTCACATCACAAAGAACAACTGTGAGAAGTTCTAGGAAGATGGCGAGTGCCTGCTATGGGTGCACTTGCAGTGACATGTCTTGGCTCTGATTTCAGCCATCCAGCCTCTTTTGTCCCACCACTGTTCACCACAGAGAATCAAGATTATGATCATAAATTGATGTTATAAAAAGCAAGTGTGATATGATCAGAAATTAAGGCAATGCTTGTTTGATAGTCATGTTGAGAACAACCTCCTGCTACCTTCAGTGAAGCCTGAAAGCTACCTAACGACCTGACAAAGCAAATCATTAGTAACATTTCACCCAGGTCTTAAAATATTTTCATTGCAAACGACTCTTCTATTAGATGAATGCCTGTTGCAGAAAGCAATTACCCTTTCTTTGAACTTGCATTTAAAAATTTGAAAAAAACTACCAAAAAATGGCAGAGAAGAATAAGGATGTACTTTTTATAACTTCCCCTCTTCCCTCTCCTTGTGCCACAACAGTAAAAGAGTGAGGGCAGGTGAACAGCCTGAATTTTCAGCATTAGAGTTCAAGGACACTGCAAAAGATGTCGTGACCAAGAGGTAGCTCTCATCAGCCATTTCTTTAAAACTGCTCCTGTGACATATCTGAATTGACAGGACAGTGTAAGTGAGCTGCCAGGGCAGTTGGGTCCTAGCTTGAAAGCTCAAAGCTCTGAGGGCACACGCAGAGTCACACAGCACAGAACTGCTGGCTCTATAAATGCATTCCTCATGCAACACAGTGGAGAGCAAAGATAAGATTCCTACAATTCATTTAAAATATGCTCCCTAACTGAGGCTGAATTTTCTAAAAGGTTTACTTGTTATGTGTCCCAGCTAAGCTGAGTGTGAAAGCTGACAGGAGATGAAGCCATGGGATCTGGGCTGACATTTACAGGTTCTTCAGCTCTCAGAAACAAACATCCACTTGTAGCTATGCACCAGCCAATTATTCATTCCAGGGTTTTTTCCCTGCGTGTGCATCTGCTGAAAGATACAAACTAAAATTAGGGTGAGTTCTCTTCCTGTGTACTTACACTTATGTATGTGTGTATGTTTAAACATATACAGCCCTGTTCAAAAGGGAAAGGAAGAAAATGGACCTGTAGGTGAACAGAAGTATTTTAATTCTTTGTGCTAAATTAATTTTGTGATCCTTCACCCTAGGTTTGACTCACATTAAGAACTACATCTGTCTGAAGAAGATATATCCAGATACCAGCATCAGGCAACAATACAAGACTGTGCTACTAAAAAACCCACCTATTTTGACATTAAATTTGAAAGAAAATGTGCATGTTCCTCTGTATAGAATTATTCTGGGCTTGGTAGAAAGCTGTTACAAGGATGAGTCAAACCCAAACCTTTAAGAGAGAATAAAATTGTCCCTATCATAAAATATTTACATGGGGGTTTTGTAAATCACAGTAGAGAAAAAATAATTGGACAGGAAAAGAAGCTGTTGCTTAAGCTTTGCAAGTGATTTCCTTTAGTAAAGTTAGAAGGGGTGAGGAGAGAAAGACTGAGTCTAGATGCATCATTTGAATAACACGTGTTAACAAGTACTCAGCTGCCCATCCAACCCTATAACCTTCCCATCAGAAACTGTAGCTGAAATAGGACATTCCCAGAGGTACAGTAGAGCACTTTCCAACACAGCTTCCTGTAGGTTTAAACGTTGCCCGGAGCCCACAGTTACCCAGCCCTAGGCAGGTGTTTTAACCCTTGGCTAGCTCCTCACCTTATCATAACCAGAGCAGGGAACAGAGTGAGGGGCACAAAAAGGGGGAACCCAGCCCTGGGGCTGTAGGAGCACTTCCTGTGAGAAACACGCAGTACTAAATCAACAGCTCAGTGTAGCAGCCTGCCGCCTCCTCCTCCTGCCACCTAACCCCAGCACGTGTCATGTCATCCTCACACATCGATCCATGCATCATGACATGTGCCACAGCACATAAAACTCCCTCCTCTCTCACGTGAGCTCCATGGTCTCTTGTGTGCTAGGAAAAGTGCTGCAGCTCAGAGCCAAAGGTGGATGAGAGACTGGGACAATGCAGGGCTGGCAGCCTCTGTGCCCCAGCTAAGCCTGGAAACACCAGATCAATGTGCCTGCTTATGGGCACCACCTCTGCCTTGCAATTCTAACATTTATATCCCTACAACCATAAACAGCTTGGGGTCTTATTAGGTGGACTGAAGTGTTTAAATCTAAAACCAGGTACCACTGGGTACAGGACACAGCATTAATTCAGAGTTAAACTCCTTTTGCATTACAAGCAGCTTCAGCTTTCACTATGAGTATTTCTACCACCTCCATTAATTGCACCCAGTGGAATCTTCTGAAAACAGTTTTATTTTGGAGTGAAGAAAGATGCATATTGCATACTTTTTGGAGGTTTGAATTAAAAAAACACATAGTTTTACTTAGAAAATTCCAGAAGATCTTTTTACTCAACCCTTTCCAACAGTTTTTTGTTCACTGTAAGTCCAAATTCTGCCCAGAGCTATTTTCAGAAGAAAAGGTGCCGTGTATCTGATGTCATTCAGACATTGCGCTGCAAAAAAGTGTCTTTAAAGTGCAGATTTGGGCAAAGAACATCCTGCAGAGATTTGATGAGAAGCTTTTATACTTAACCAATAACCTTTGTATTGTACACAGAGAGGAGGAAATAGCTATTCAGACAGAAAACCAATGATCTATTATTCCAAAGAAAGGAAACTGAATATGACAAAGATGATCTGCAGCACAAAAAGCACAGTAGATCACTAACATCCCTTGTCTGCCAGGTAACTCATGCTGAATGCTACCAGCTCACCACTGATCAGTCTGCACTATGCAGTGGAAATTTACTTTTTCTCTTCCCTTAAGTCTGTTTTCCAACTCTCCTAAGATGACAAGACTTTCTAGGGGACAAGTGGAAATGAAAATGAAGGCCACTGTAAGGACTAGAGTACTTTTTGAAGATAATGTTTTCCAAGTCTTAATTAGCGCTCTGAATAGGTGCATGTGTTCTCCCCTCTCTATTATCTGCCACATCACATTTCTGCTCAACATAATGCAGCAAACCTTGGGAACGATTTGTGGAATACATTAACATTGTTTAACACAGTGTGCATAAGATTTACATGCCAGTGCTGTAAGGAAAGGTGATAGGTCAGAATAAAATGGATGATTAAAAAAATGTTGATGAATTTCTGTAGCACTGTTTCAAAAAGATGTATTGGAATAGAAAACTTGACTCCTTCCGACTGTTTAACACAAAACAAAAGGAACACTGCAAAAGCTGTGATCCTCCCTGCGCGATCACTTGTTACTCACAAAAAGTTACGGGAACAATCAGTGATTTTTGTGGTGTGGGGCTACACACCTCTCATTCCAAAACCCCTCCACTGGGTCCTACACTCACCTGTCTCATCTTGTAGCTCTCATCCTTTCTGTGTTTATGTCAGCTGAAATCAAAGCTCAGCATCTAGCAATTTGTTTTGCTTACAAAGGATGGAATTAGATGCAAGAACTGATGTGTTTTTCTCAGATTGGCACAGGAGAGGCACACTGGCTTTCAGCTGAGCATGTCAGGGCTGAGTCATACCGAAATGTCGGTACGGGACAAGATATTCCCAATCCCAGTAAGGCTGATGGGATTTTGTTCAGCCATTGCTTCCACTGGTGCCAAAATTATCATCCAATATCACTGGCTGTTTGGAGAGGGGACAGCGTCATCACTGCCCCCTCAGACCTGGTTGAGTTCTCCTGGCTTTGACGCAACGAGAACGAACAGTGACCCATAAAGGTAATCATCAATTTGGCCTGAATCCCTGTCTCTGTCAGCTGCACGCACATAATTCTGAATAAAACACCAGTCAGTCACCCCCTAAGTATCCATCATGGCATTGCTGCTGTTTTTCCCAGTGGCTCACTTCTTTCTGGTGGAACTAATTGACCTCTGACCTGCTTATTGCTTTACTGCCACCAATTTAGCACCAGTTTATTCATCAACATCTGGTGGTCGGAAGATTGTATTTTGCATTATTAGCTCTCAAATGGATAGCTAATGCTGCTTAATGGGGCAGTTATATGCTATTATGGATTCATTTTTTCTCATTTTGCTAATGAATGGAGAATCTTCATCAAATAAATATTTGCCAGTTGGCTCGATATCAAAGTCACTAATTAAAGCAGAAAAATGCTCAATATATGGAGAGCTGAATGGTAGCAGCATGTGAGTTTTAAAGAAGCACCATTTCTACCACACTGTACTTGCACAGAGGCCAAATTGACAATCAAGCGATCAGTGTGAGGAAGGTTGAGTTGTATTTACATATTGTGTCAGTAAAACGCTACTGATTTCTTTCTCCAGTGCCAGAGCCACAATATGGGCATAGCGTAAATTGGCTCCTTTTCCCAGCTTTTATAAAAGAAATGAACAAAAAGAGAAAAATAGAAATTAACAATATTGGACTCAGTCCTAAAAAGAATCTGATTCACTCCACTGACTGTGGTAGATGGTGTGACCAGGTATGCAGAATTCATGGAACATCCCTGCATAAAGGTGTGAATTTGCGCAGCACTGTACAGAGAGAAGCCTACACTTCAGCATATACAGCCCAGAATGCAGCATCTGGCTCAGGGTTGAGACAATTCAAATCAAGGCTCCTCCATCATAAGGGCTAAATTGTTTTAATAGTTTAAAAGTATTTACTACTTACAAACACACTTCTATTACTGTCTGATTACTTAATTACACCAATACCTTGTGGTTTAGCTGGTTGAACATTCAATGCACAGAAGCCCTTTAGCTTCTCCTATATCAAAAATCTTTTCTTCTCAGTTCAAGATTCTACAAAGGATGTTAGGGAGGAATCTTTACAAGCAGAACTACTGACTTCAGGCCTGCAGACATACAAGTGAATGGATGGGAACAGTATGGGAACTCACTGCCAGTCTTAACATAATATGTTCTTGCAAAGTAACTGATGTTACCTTTCAATCAAACACAGCCTCTCACAAGTCCAATTTTGTACGGGCGTTCCAGGTGTGTGATTTCACTTGTGTTCATATTCATGCTATGAAAAATCTAGCCCCCATTGCTTGCACAGCCCTCACATAGGTGGACAGAGAATGCTAAGAACACTTTGTCTTCTGGATGTGATGTCTACCAAGAAGCAGTGATGTAGATTTAAGAAGCCTTCAGCATGTGGCATGGTTCACCCTTGCCACATTTCCAGCACAATCACATGCAAAGTGAGGCAAAGCAGCAAAGGCTTTACAAACACAAATTATCGTAATAGTGCTATTAAAATGTGAAGACCTCCTTATTTTTCCCCAGCCAAATAATTCCTGTCATTTCAAAGAGAACATACTGTAAAGCTACTGAAGCACACAGAAACTGCTGCAGCTTCAACTTATCTATTGGCTTCATGGACCATTAAATAGCACAAATGGCACTATGAATTACTTCTGAAAACGTCAATACGTTTCTTACACCACAGACACAATTCTCCTAATCTTTGGGCAAACATTCCCTGAGCTTAGCTCCCAGCTCACCTCCTGAGCACCCTCTTTTTCCATCCCAGCACATGGAAGCAGCACCTACATGCAGACTCCTAGATGCTGTTGCAACTTTACTGCTATATTTTCAAAAAAAACTATCAAGGGTACTGAAAGCATGGGATGAGCACTCCCCCAGCAGTGAAAAGCACACCTTGAAAGTAAACTCCAAAGCCCAGAAAGTTATTATGAAAGTGTTTCTTATTTATTTTTTAGAGCTCTAAGGCACTTGAGTGAGGAAAAAAAAATCCACACAGAAAACAGAGAAAAAGGAGGAAAAAGGCTGTGTCAGGAAGATTTACCCAAGTCCTTTCTGCTCTTTTTTGCAGATCCATCGGCACACGTATGGCAAAAATGCAGGTGAACTAGTCCTTCACTAATACAAATTATTTGACCCTAATGTAGAAGAGTTACAAACTCATGATTTCCAAGTCAGACTACAACTAAGATACATACCAGGTTTCATTTGTGTAGCCTGATGGTCAAGCACAACAATATTTGTCCTGGTCTGTGACTAACACCTCTGTTTCCAAAATACTTTAATCATTAATACATCCATCCAATTAAGGGGAATATTCTCCCTTCTGCCTTTTACACTTGATATTGTATCTGCTAATAGACTTCAGTTTTCTGTTACTATACATGTCTGTATTTTATAAGCAGCTTCATTGTGGCCAGGAGAAGCACATTTGGAGAGCTAAATAAAAAACCTTTGGCTTTCATTTCAGTGGACATCTCTGCTTCAGTTACAGGTAATAAGGGCTTTGCAATTGAAAAACCTTCAACTTACACAGTGACTTGTCAGAGAAGGAACTAGTCGAATGGAAGATGGTGGTTCTGCGCTGTCAATACATTCAGACCAAATTACATCTATGTTAAGATCCTCTCTACCTGTCTGACAATCTAAAATGACATGAATGTTCTCCTGTTATGGCCTTTGTGTCTCCTCACCACCTTTCATGGGAAGTACTCAACCACATTAGACCCCTCCTTGTGAACCGTCTACATGTCGTCTTTTTCAAAGTCATAAACAAGGAACAAAGTTTATATCAGTCTGAATAGAACCTTAATTTGTGCCTCTGTGCAGCACATTAAAGATTCTTCTGACAGGGAACAGAAAGCTGACTGTGGTATCTGCAGATTACAGTACAAAACTAAACTAGTGGAGGTGAGTGGAAACTAGAATAGAGTCTTCCTTCTTTGGAGAAGAGGACGATCTCTCCAATGAAAGGTCCTGGACTATGTGATTTCAAGTTATGATTTAGTAAGTCCTTAATTCAGCTGCAGCTTCAAATCTCTTACAACAACCAGCCTCAAATTGCTTTTTGAGGTCTAATGCAAAGTACAGTCACTCTCAACCTCTCTCTGATTCCTGCAATCTGATGGAAACCAAGGTGAATCAGCCCCAGTTTGCTGAAGGGCAGATCCAAACTGACTTACATTTAAAAGGCAGCTTCTCTTAAATTCTTAAATTTGGTGACAGTTCAGAAATACCTGACTGCAATATTTTCCTGAAATTCAATTCTGTAATGTTTTCTCATAGGAGACTTCTGTGGCAAACATTTGGAAGAACAGCTGTCAAACCATAGATAGAATCTCTACACTGCCTCTTTTCCAGTGTTGAATAAGCTGGTTGGGGTTTTTTTTGCAAGAAAAGTGGCTAACTTGGCCAAGTGTAAAAAAAGAGAAGAAAAAATAAAGATCAGCAGTATGCATTGAAACACACAGCACTTTAGCCTGGAAAGATCTTTTCTTTATGGATATATAAAATATACTCTCTTGCAACAAACTTGTAGCTTATTTATCGCTCCCAGGTGGCTACTGAAAACGCCTTAAATGTTGTTTGATGGAGTAGTGATTCTTTTCTGCCTCACCGGTGTAAACTGCATCTATCTAAAAGCAGACTATATTGGCAATAAAAAAAAAGTTCTTCTTTTTGAGATCTATCAAAATAAAATATACTTGGGAGACTTTGAAGTGAAATTTAAAAAAAAATCTTTGGGAAATTGCCTTTCATTTCTGAGAGCACAATTTAAATTCAGTCTGAGGGGTTGCATGAGACACCTCAGGTGCTCTCTGTTCCAAATTCAGTTGATTAATGTTGCCTTAAAAGACTTGCTGAAGAATCAGGCAGATGTAATTAGAGGAGAGGTAGCTAATACTATACATAGATCATCAAAGGATAACTATGCACAAAGGAGATAAAGAATCTCAATACAATTGTAATAATCTCTGCAGATTAAAAAAACCCCGTAAATTACAATCATAATTAGGAGAAAGTAATGAAACCTTGCATGAGTCTGTGATCCAGGCTCCCTTGATATCTTATCAGTGGCACAATTTGCTGGGAGGGAGCCCTACTAAAGCCAGCAGAGATGACCCATGTGGGAAAGAGTCCAGGGTCAAGCAGGACACAAAACCTGCTAGAAATACAATCCAGCAGTTATGGGCTGGAGCCAAGATCTAGTTTAGATCTCTGTGGGTTAAGTGGAAGCAAGACATCCTCAGGGCTGGTGGATAAGCAGAGCCGTGCCAGCATCACCAGAGGAAGTGCCCATGGCTCTGACAGGACTAGCCTGCCATAATTAGCACACAATTTTCCAGAGTACACAAGTTACTCTTTAAATTCTGAATTCCTGCATGGGTGAAACCCTTCATGAAGTTCCAATGCTAGGCACAAGTTTGAGTTTTGACCATAGAAATTCTAATGACTAGAGGTGATTCAGCTTAATCATAGGTGTTTTAAACAAGTATTAACTACCTCAGGCACAAGTGGAACCACTGTGCTCTAGGGGCTGAAAATGCATATGTACAGGACCAGTAAAGCTCCTTTTGTGTTGGCATGCAAAAATGTTTAGAGATACTTCTTTGTGTCAATCTGATAAAAATAACATTTTTTTTAATGTAAACACAAAACACCTTTTAATGCCATTAGAATCAGGCCATCATAACGCCTTGAGACTGGTAATTTATTTAAATAATTGATCAGAAAAGCAGAGACCTGTAGGGCCACAGACACTAATGTTTCTTTTATTGCATCAGGATAAATCAGAGAGCACAAGACCAGGTCACTAAAGATAATTCCATTCCTGCTGCAGTTTTCAAGAGGGCTCACAACAGTAGGTGCTAGATGTTGCAGAATCTCCTTTGATAGCCAATACTGACTGCCCAAAAGGTGACTGCCCAATCTGCCTTAGGACACAAGGGATCTTTTTGCGTGGAAGAGCATTTTCTAGCAGTTCTCCTGAACAAGTCACCCAGGTTGGACAGCAACATTTCAGACAGCCATAACAAATCCCAGCCCAACTGTAAAACAGCATTGTGTGCCTCAGATCAGCATAAGGACAAACACCTCAAGTATCATGAGGTACTCAGTTGCTATGTAAAGAGATTGTAGAGTAGATATTTGTGACAGAAGACAGACATTGCAGTACTGAATGCTAAATGTCACATCTGCCATTTGTCAAGGATGGGCTTGTTCAGCCTCAGTAAGGTTAGAAAGATTTGCAGTCAGGTTATCAATACAGAAACCAGAAGGGTAGAAAAACACTTGCATGTCACAGTGATCCTGCGACATCGAGCCCCTCTATCTGAGTGCACACCAGAACTGGTATCATACCTCCTCTGCCCAATGCAGATATCCTTTTTCCTCTTACACTGGGGGACTTGATCTCTTACAAGGACATACAACTCTGACCTTTCTGTCAGACAAGGGCTGTTCTTGCTAAGAGAGCCCTGACAGATTCATATACTGACATTATCAGTAGGGCAGTTAGCCATTTTTCCATATATATTTTGCACAGAACCAAGAAGTCCAAGAGAAATGCTTTGTTCATTTCTTTCACATCACTGACCTTTTTATTAATAATTCTGAAAGACACAGAGCTACCCATTCAGAAATATATGGCTGGAAAAAAGCTAACATATTTTCTTAACAGAAGACCATCAGGAAGCCTTGCTTCCCCATCCCCACTGAAACTGTGGGGAGTGCGTGTCCAACTGAGATGTGACAGAAGATATCAAGAGTGAAAGCCACACCATTACCACTGTAGCAGAACTCTTTTTCACTGCAGCCTTCCAGATTTCTTTATGATTTACTTCCACACATAATTAGGGATGGACTAAAGCTGTAAAAACTTAAGAAAAAGATCCATGAGCACTCAGTATTGCATTCACGCTAAGGAATCTCTTGCCCTTTATTCAGCCCTTGGAGTGGGCTGGAAGCCAGGGTCACTCCATCCCAAAATCATGATTTTTTTCCCCTCCTCAATCTTGCATCTATTTCCTCCATCTAAAACAGAACAGCTAAAGAAGGGTAGTAAGTTTGTGTCCATCTAACTTCAGCTCAGATGTTGGCTGCTCAATAGGGAAAGAAATACTTCCCCAAATGTAAGGGATTGAACTTCAACATGAGCTCTAATGATCACTGTCCCTGCTGGCTTGGTCTAAAGAGAGTAAGGCCTGGTTAACAGGGAGAAACAATATATTAACTTCATATGCAGAGGCAAGCAAATTTGCAAATGCATTATAGGTTCCAGATATAGCTCTTATGTCTAATAAAAGCCATGATGTCTGCTACAAACCTTGGGTTTCCTCTGTCTCAGACCACCACTGCCACCGAAGCCCTTTTATTGCTGCAGCATCGCAAGATGACAGCAGTGGTCTGAGTTGTCTCACACATCAGAGAAAACTTTTTCCTCAAGGAGCTAGGAGCAGCACAGACAAAGCAACAGGTAGTCTGCAGAGGGAGAGAGGCAACTGCCTTTGCACTTGGGAACATGACCTGGGTTTGGGTTACAAAGGTGCTCAGGTATTCAAAAATATATTTGTCTGTCTAATTTGATTTTAAAAGGAAAATAAGTGGATTAGGGGTTAGATATTTTTAGGGGATTAAATTTCCTAAAGAGACAGAGAAGCACCCAGTGGGAGAGTATTACAACTCAATTAGGATTATATCAAGAGCTTATATTTGTTTTTCATTTTCACATAAATCTGAAGTGATTGAAGGAATTCTGTATAAATAATCACATTATAGCAAACCTAAAGACACTTGGTTTCTTTTGATAAAGATCAAGGTTATGAAACTTCAGGCCAAACAAAAGTTCAGAATGCTCTCAGTACCAAAAAATTGAGGGTTTAGAAAGAACTTCTGCAATAATTAGCCTAACTTGGGCTTTTTATATTGAAATATTGGTATTTCCCTCAAGGCATTTACTCTGAAAGTCTAAACTACCCAAATAATGACAATTATCTTTTTTTTTTCCTTCCTTATAGAAATAGCTCAAAAGAACCTCATCTTCTGTTCCTTTTTCACCCTCCCTATTGATGGGTATTTTATTATGTTCTTTGCTATGTTGTTCCACAGTGAAGCCAGCCTGTCTTGCTTCTCCAGTTTTTGTTACACTCTGGAAAAAAACGAAACAGACTTGAAATCTAGTGGCCTCAAATATTACCTCACCTGATTCTGGAAGAAAGAATTATATGCATAATCCTGACTTTTTCCTGATTTTTCTATATTTCAAAAAAAATTGCCAGAAGTAAATTGTGTATATGAAATTTTCTTCTTTGACTCTTTGTTTTTCTACAAAACCCATCCCTGTACCAAAAGGTAACACTTAGCAAAATCGGTTCTTGTGCCAAAAGCTCTAAGTTTAATAACAGAGACTGAGGCAATCATGTGCAGATGCAGGAAAGTAAAACTCAGTCACATTTTAAGATCTCTCACAGGTTCCTGGTAGCTCTATCTGAAGCAAAACTGTTACAGTCAAACCCTTTATTTCTTAATGAAATACAGATTAAGTGGGAGCTAGCTAAATTACAGAAGCTTGAACCAGGACTTTGCCCCATGGGTATTCAGAAACTGTCCAGTCTAGTTAAACATTTTCATTACCCTGGGTTGGTATGCACATTTCTTAAAAGCTGTAAAGCAATAGCTTAACTTTTTAACAAATGCCTTTTTTTTTTCTGTGGAATGGCGTAAAATTCTTTCCCTGAGGTATCTGTTATCACATTGAATTTAAAAACAACTAAATGAAAGTTAAAAATAAAAGAAAGAGGAAAAGGGAGAAGAAATAGGTGGAAAGGCATTGAAACTGTAGGAGGTCTGACAAGTCATCTTGGCATACAGTCCTAGTGGTGACGAGAAATTGCTCAGTGCAATTTATTTATCTTTTTACATGCCAGAACAAAAAATGTACTTGAGGCAAAGTTGTAGAATGCTGTTAAATTAGTGGGCTTTTTTAATGCCCATAAGCACGCAAGGATGAACAGGGATTATTCTAATACACAGACAGAGTGGGAAAACGATAGAACTTATCCCAGTCCTGCAATCTGTTGCAAGTACTTTGCACCTGTGAGTAATCATTCCATGGTTTAACACTATATCCTAAGGTCCTTGCTCTGTATTTGGAGATAAGTATGCTGTTTTAGTTCCTTTAATGGATAAGTCTAGTGACCTATACTTGCAGGACAATAGATCAAATACAACAGACTTCCCTCCGTATTTTGGTCTTTGAAGCACCCAATTGTGTATCCCATCTACCCCTTCATAAATTACATAAATGACTTGGTGTCAATTAAACATGCAAAATATACTATACTCAGGCATATCCTTTACCTTTAGCAGAAATTGAACTTCACTGTCATTCATCCCCCCGGCAGTATTTGAAACTAGCAGAAGAAAACTGATACACACAATTCTCTCAATACAGAGAGTGAAAATTAGAAACATGGAAGTTTATTTAAGCAGATTTGAGTAACCTGGAAACAGGTAAGTAAAACCAGACAGACCTTACATGCTGCAGTTCACAGAGGGTTCATACATCTGATTCTGTTTGTCTATTCACAGGGTTCGGACTCTCGCATGAAGAATCAAGTTAGATTAATTTAAAACTCTGAACTAAAAATTCACAGGTAAAACAGGGAGAGGCTGCTGTGAGGTGATGCAAGATGGAGTGGATGCAAACAATAGCCTGTGTTTAACCAAAATACACAGGCCTGTGTGTACTGTCATCTTGTGTACAGATTTTCTATCCATCTTTAAATGTTCTACAAAGGATACGTATGCACATGGAAAACAAAACCTTGTAACATTGCCCCAAGTCAGGTTTGATTTGTGTGTGCAGATGAGATGTTGTCATGGTTTGACTTTCATAGCTAAATCCAAGCTTAGCTGCAACTTCTATCTGCTGGTTCAATATTGCCTGCTTTGTATTTTTCTGAAATTTTGATTTGGACACAAAATTCAACAGCGAACAACAAAAATATTGTGTGTCTTCATTTATTCTAGTTTGCCTCCAAAAGAAGAAGAAATCCCACAGACTGTATTAGATTGCTTTCATTCCAGTGCCATTAGTAAGATGTCTTCTTAATTTGAACCAAGTATGACCTACTTTAGGAGAAAAAATCCCACGCTGCCTACACTAGATCTCACTATATGCATATATATATATATGTATGTATATACACACACATCAGAGAACTTTTCACTAGCTGGTAAACTGGATAATGAAGTTTCTATGAGCATGGCTTAATTAGCTATATAATGAAAAATGCAGCAAAACCACAAAAGGGTTAGAAAGGGCTGAGCTGCAAAAAGAAACAGGATCCTGGCATATCTTGGGAATACTGAAGTTTGTGTAATAAGGTCAAATTCTCACCTCACATTGATAAATAGACCATTACATAAATAAAAGATTATGTGTGTGGTCATTATTAGACAGGCTTGCAAGTTCACTGAAGACGCCAAGAATGATGAATGGTTCCTCAAACATTGCTCTGAGGAGCAATGCTCCACAGAGAGGTAGTTCAGACCTACAGCTTAGCTTGCATTGCATAAAACAACCGGCACCCTCTTAAGCCACTGTGGTGGAATAATGTCTTCATAGAGACATATTTAGTTGCTGGGGAAGCTTCCCCAAATCACATAATATTGTCTGTGAGATGCATGAGAGAAAACAACTTCCTCATCTTGCTTGAACTAGCGTTTTCTAGCACATGGTTCACTTATATGTGAAGATCCTGCCTGCCTAAAGCTGCAGCTCTTGGAGGAGAAGATTATGCAGCTCAGGAACTGGTCCAGTAAAAGTAGGTTTGTTTGCCTGGAAATGTCTTGACAGCAAGCTGAAAACAGTCCCGCATATGTCATGCAAAAAGGTTTAGGTTTATAACAGAACAGGAGAATAAATTAAAAGGTAAAGTAAAATACAGCATCACCTCTGCCACAGCAGCCATAAAAAATTATCTAGGACTGAAAAGGATGAAAATAAGAGCAAAACAGCATCAACAGTGAGACATGCCTGCAGCCACTGATTCAGGAGCACTGTAGTGAGTGAGCATCTTACTTATGTGGTGCTGAACAAAGGGCAGCCATGGTCAGAACTGCTCATATAGGGTTTAACTTGACCCAAATTGCAGCAACTGTGTGCAAGTCCTTTATTATTATCTGGCAGTCCACAGGCTGCAGAAGCAGCATGCTCACCTGTGCTGCCACCATCCCACAAGCTCTTCTGGATCTACCTTAAGAAATCAATCAGCTGCTACACAGAGATTGGACTTCTTCAAGTATCCTCTGAAAAGTATCATGAACTCTTCAGCAATTATCTCTGATATGTGTAAGAAAAAACAAACAAAAACTGAAATTCAGTTGCATATTTGCTAACTTCACTGAATTATACGGGCAGGATGTCAGTCTTTCCCTGGATATATTTTTTTCTCTGCCTAGAGTTATCTCACACAAACTGAGATGCACTGGCCAAGATGAACATTTGACTGAGATTTGATTCTCTAGCTCCTTAATTGGTCTTTCATGTGGTTCACTAGTGTGTATATATTTATACAACATATAGTACATAATCTCTAATTAGTTTAGAATCAAAACAGAGTTTCAAAATGTTCATGTAGTGTCAAACTTGAGTCAGAACTACTACAAATAAATCAATGGCTATGGCTCAGCTGCCCCTCCAAGGTGAGCGTTCCATTTCTTTTTCATTATTTCTCATCATCTAGAAAAAAAAACCACTGGTAGAGCACTTATTTATTATACAGCTCAAAAGGACTTCACAGCAATTAGGCTATTTCTGAAATAGTTCAGACATTTGATCATCACCTTATAAATTATCTTTAAAGGTCCCTTCCCATCCCTAATGATTCTATGATTCTGTGCAATGCGAATACTCGCTTTACAAGCTTCTAACACTGTGTGCTATTCTGGGTTACTGTAGAACCCAAATATACACAGGAACTACCAAATAAACATGTGCCAATAACAGCACAGTAACCCCATTTAATTGTGTTCCCCTTTATGCCAGATGCTAATTAAGAGCTGGCCCTCATCACATAATGTGCATCCAGTTTTGCACAAAAATGCTGAAGGCCAAATTCCAACCCAGGATTTCATTCTCGCCCACCCTAATGGCAGCAAAAATCTGCACAGTTGAGATCTGGATCAGATTCAAAACTTCCCCAAAATGTATTTGTGTTCACATCCTGATTTTTCATTCCAGCTCATCTCTAATTATAATTATTACACAGAATGTCAGATCTCAGGTTATGCCCTTTAAAGTTCGCCCCATAAACAATTAATTAGCTGGCTGCAGCCTTTCTATAAATAGCTCGTACATATAAATTATTCTCATCTGCTCAGACAAACAAAATCCCTGCTCTGTTTTTTTGCCTTCTGATTTTCCCTGGTGGACTGCAGCTGTTAGGCAGACACACACGTGTGTGCTCTTCATATTCAGAGCTAAAAATAAGATTATGGGGCTAATTGACAAAGTTTTATGTATTGAATTAATGCTTGAGAAATCAGGTTTTCCCCAGAAAATGTCTGAAAGTAGCACTTCTGTCAGCTTAGTAACTCCAATAGAGAGCTGCCTCCCGTGCCAGCTGAAATGCTGCTGAGGCAAACAGCATGCATCCTGGTTTTGAGGCATCATGCTATTATGGGACAGAATACATATGGTTGCCCAAATTAATTTTGCTGACAGGTCTTCCTAACTCATCCTATAGGTGCTGACAGGCAAGATCAGGCCAACACTTCTTCTAGCAAGCCCAGAAGAGCCTTTCCTCTCCAAATATGTCCTCTGCCTCCTACCAGAGGTTTTCATATTCCCAACTAAAGCGTATAGTCATTCCTCTGCCAGGGTATCGTCCTGGCTATAGTAAGGTCTTTACTTACTGAATTTATGCAAAGACATCCTTTGGCACATGCGAATGTGAGGCAGGAATGCTGGTAAATGCAGAGTGCCACAGCAATAGGAAAAAGAATTGTAACAAAGGAAACCTGTACATGAAGATACCATTACCATCCCTCTTAGTCTGCGTGCACCTGCCTGCGAGATGTGCATGCTAATAACCTTTGCCTCATCCCTGTGTAGACACTGAGTAAGGAGTATTGGTAAAGCACTTTGGAAGATTGTAAGCCAGTGCAGCAAAGCGTTATGATTGTTTTGAAACACTAATCTATACATTTTCCCTGCAATCTACCGTACAGTCATCATTACTCCCTGCCAGAGAGAAGAAAGGAGGATTATTGGAGATTTTAATGTTTCACAGCATAATATCACTGTCATAGTGGGAACAGCAAGACACTGAGGAGATTGTCCTTGTTTTATGGCCTTCAAGCTCAGATAGGAATAAGATTTTTTTATCTTCCTCAGACTCAGCAGACAGAGCCCAGGATGAGAAGAGCTTTCCCAAGCTGGCTGCAGTGATGTTACTTCATTAGCCAAGTGTCATACCACAGATGCATCTGCATCTCCACTGTCCCTTTATATATTTATTACTGAGTTTGAGAAGTGCCACCATGAACCCTAAGTGTATAGGGGAAACACCTTTACCTAGAGTACTTGAAACAGTCGCTCTGTGACCACATGGCTGCCCAGAACACAAACCTAAGGGGGCTGAATTCTGCTTTTGACAGGATCTGTTGGATGCCTTTGGGCATGGCCCTTTTTTCCATGTTACCAGCCTAAAGAATCATAACACCAGGTCACATGAGATGTTCCACGATTGCCTTTAAGGAGCTAAAACCTATTCTATAACAATATATCAGCAGGTATTAAAGAAAATATCTAAATGTCTAATCTATTCCTTTTGTAAAAATATGGAATCATTAAAATCTATTAGCCTTTATCCTTCCCTCTGGGAAGTTTTTTGTACATATACATATTTTTTCTATTCATAGTTGGGGAAAATTGACAAAATTAGTTTGAACCAAAAAAAAAATCATCACACTGCAGTGACATGTGCAGTCAACTGTGCACAGGTGCACACCATATGGCAAAGCTGTAGTTAAGAAAAGGTACAGCTCCAAACCATAAATACATTCATGGCAATATGCTCCCACAGCACTGTATACAAACCCACAAGCAGGGGCACTGCGTCTTTTTCTAGTCTTGGCTTTTGTCAGAGAAGCAAAGCTTGCTGGTGCTTGCTGGCCTTAATGGCTGTTGAGAAGAGGAGGAAAGGATCTTGCTGAGTGTAAAGACAGTTATTCAGACTACTCTGAAGAAACCAGCAGACAGAAAGAACAGGCATTTCTGTAGTCACTCACTTGGTTTAGCAAGCACATTGACTCCCTTTTTTCTTGTCTTTCTACCTTAAAATCCTTTGGAGCAGGAAAACACCTTTACATATCTACAAATTGCTATACCACAGTCACATTCCTTGTACATTTTGTTTTTAAATAATTGACTTCCAAGATGTCCAGCTGACTGAAGAATAGATTTGGATTTGTGGGATTTTGTTTGTTACTTTAGGATGTGCAAAGAAGTAGACTTGATGACTCTTGCTTTGTTCTCCCCAGTATTTGAAGTATTGCAAACCATAATGTAAAATGCTACCAAAGTATCACAGTGTCACAGTAATGATGAGGCTGGAAAAGACCTTAAAGATCATCCAGTCCAACCCAAAACCAACCAAGTAAACCTAAACATCTGACATCTAGATCATGCCACTCAGCACTTCATCCAGCCTAACCTTAAACACCTCCAGAAACGTTGACCCAACCACCTCTGTGGGCA
Organism: Upupa epops; assembly: GCA_013397515.1. Lineage (NCBI taxonomy): Eukaryota > Metazoa > Chordata > Aves > Bucerotiformes > Upupidae > Upupa > Upupa epops. Next base: position 570,770 of record VZRI01001621.1, on the reverse strand, counting down.
GCCTGTTCCAAAATCTGATCACTCTTTCAGTGAAAAACCTTTTCCTAATACGTAAAATATACTGTATTTCCTACGTAACAAACAGGATGAAAGCCAACAAAGAATTAGATAGTATTTTCATACAACCATAGAATGTTAAGTGTTGGAAAGGACCTCTGGAGATCATCTAGTTCAACACCCTTCAGAGCAGATCTATCTGGAGATCACACAGGAACATGTCCAGGTGGGTTTTGAATGTCTCAATATTTAATGTTGAGCCTCATTAGGATTCTCTCCACCCAACTGTCCAGCCTGCTCAGCTCACACTGCATGGCAGCACTGCCACTCCTCCCAGCTTTGTATCATCAGCATAGTTGCTGAGGTGACACTGTCTCCTCATCCATATCATTGATGGATAGAGTGAATAGGACTGGAGGCAGTACTGAGCACCAGTAGGCACAGGCCTCCAACTTGAATCAGCCCCTCTGACCACAACTTATTTTTTAATGAGGATTTGGAACCACAGTCATATAAAGGGATTCAAAACCTGAAGCACAGTTTGCATTACAGAATTCAAGCAGAAAATGTAAGTGATTGCTGGCTCCTGTTCCAAGACTGGGATTGATTAATAGGATTCTGTTTTCCTTTAATATTTACTGCAAATAACTTGTTTCCGGTTGAATAGAGGAAGAAAGAAATAAAGGGAAGCTGCAGTGAGTATTAGGAGATTAAACTAAGCAGAGTAAATTTTAAGGCATATTGCAAAAAATAAAGTGTAGAGTCCAGAAGAGAGCATTTCTGAAATACTAAACAGAGACCAGGCAGAGGGGTGGTTCTCTATTTCCACAGCTTACGTGAACAGAAATGGTACCTGGATATCACTGGTAAAGAACTGACAGGAAGACAGGATTTTCAAAAGCACTAAAGATTGGTCTTACGGCTCCCAGTGCAGTCCATTATCATACCCCAAGCTGGATCAGCACTGAATGCTTTGCGGCTGTAATAAGCTCCATTGAAAATGCAGATTTCATTAAAGTCAATAGTTTGGGAAAAATTAATGCAAGCTAACACTTTGATCTTATTTTAATAGAATTTTGCCATCTGGGCCAACACTTTTTTTAAAAAAACAGCAAAAGGGATTGAATTTTATTTAGGATATGTGTGTCACAAGGAAGCATTTTTTGGAATGCAGTTTTGAAAGTGATAGCAAGGATGGGTTCGTTACTGATATTGATTTCTTAAGGACACCATGTTTCAAGCTTTCAAACATCACCATTCATCTACCTCGCATTTAAGATATCCCTAACACACTGGTATTCCTTCTGCTTTGGCATGTTAGTTTTCTTTTGACATTTTACATTTTTGTGTCCCTAAAGCAGTAATCTCTGAACTAAAAAGAGTTATCATTTTACTGGTGAAAACCTGTCTCTGGTTTTTCTATTTCATATCACTCAATAACTTGAAATGCCAATTTGTCTTGTTGACTCTTAGCCCCTTTTATTTCAATAATTTAAATGGTTGAAAGACTGATGCAATAAAATCTCACACAGCCCCAGCCACATTTATCTATACTAAACTGGTTTAGTCAACAATTGGCCTCTATTCATTATAAATATCTCTGTATCTGCTTACAGTTGCCCCTGGAATTTGTCATAGTTCTTTCATTCATGCTTTTGACCAATACTAATCTACTCCGATTTTCATTTTCTAGGTATCTCACATAGTTCAGAACATTATTGACATTCAGGATTCATATGTTCTGATTTGTTTGAGTTTCTCCTAACTGTCACTGTGGACAATGGAAGTTTTATAGTAGAACAGCACTAACAGGAAACAGAAATGTGCTATTGTGTTAGTCTGTATTATGAATACCTCTGCCACCCCACAGCCCAGTTGTTCTACTGTGTATTTTGGACTACATACTCCAGATTAAAACTGTCTTTATTTGAGCCTCACCAAGCAAGAGCACAAATTCCAAGCAGAGACCAGAAAAGCCACAATTAGCAGCTGTTGCATTTGTGTCAGCTAGGAACAGGTAAACCCCCTCACTACCAAGCAGGGTTTACCTTTCAGCACAACCACCAAGATCTGGATCTTGTATAGAACCAATTTGTTTTCCAGGTAGTAATGAAGCGGTTGCAGCAGGCAAGCGTTCTAGGCACTCTCTTGAACACACAGAGCAGGCAAGCTTGCCATTGATCCCAGATGCTAAGGCAGCAGACATTGATTACCAGATATTAAGAAAAAAGTTTAGTTGTTTTTTGGGGTTTTTTTAAGTTCCATTATGTCCCTGTGTGGAAGAGGAGAAGATGGGGTCACTGAACCAATCCTCTGCTCTAGTAGCACAAAGTACATAGCTCAACAGAGGAGGGACTGCTGGTTTCTGCACATCCATCCTAGTAGAGGGGAAGCTGGGGTTAAATTCATCCTTCTTTCATCACACATTGGTTGCGCAAAACAGCTAACTTCTAGGGAAATATTTCTTTATCAATAAACATCAGCTCATTAGTACCATTAGAACAGTCTACATTCTAGTGAAATATTGATTTAGGGAAGGTCTTTGAAGCACTGATTTCTTCTTTTCAGACGCATGTTTACTTTAAAAATAATAATGCTGCACCGTACTTCTAATTATAAGTTCAACGGTAATCCACACATAACTACCTTCACCTATATCTCCCTATAGATTCTTTTTCCTAAGGTATTGGTTTAGAAAATAATACAAATTCATTTTCTTTCCTTTCTCTATTATGAAGAAAAAATTGCAGTTAACTGTAATTGATGTTTGTCTTCACACATCTCTTATCCTCACCAGCCTCCAGGCAAATCATATCGGTATTCCACAATGAGGATTTGCTGTTATGTATAGCACCAATCCAGCATGGTGCTCCAGCTCAATTACATCTCATTAAGATAACAACTAAAAAAGAAATAGTAAATGTAAATTAAATATCCAGCTAGCATTATTTGAGAATTAACAGTCATTTAGAACATTTCTTCTACAGCAGTGTGCCCAGGTGGCCAAGAAGGCCAATGGCACGCTGGCTTGTATCACAAATAGTGTGGCCAGCAGGAGTAGGGAAGTGATCGTCCCCCTGTACTTGCCACTGGTGAGGCCACACCCCACGTACTGGGATCTGTTCAGGGCATCTCAATTTAAACATGCTGGAGCATGGACAGAGAAGGGCAATGAAACTGGTGAAGGGCCTAGACAACTATTGAGGAGAGGCTGAGGGAGCTGGGGCTGTTTAGCCTGAGGAAGAGGAGGCTGAAGGGAGATCTTAGCACCCTTCTAAAACTATCTAAAGTAACATGGTAGAGAAGTGGGTGTTGATCTCTTCTCACAGGTAATTGGTGATAGAACAGTAGGGAAGGGCCTCAAGCTGCACTAGAGGACTGTTACATGGGACATAAGGAAGAACTTTTTCACAGAGAGTAGCCAGGGATTGGAACAGGCTGCCCAGCGAGGGCTTGAGTCACCATCCTGGGATGTGTTTAAAGGTCATTTAGATGTAGTAGTTAGAGGTCTGGTCTAGTTGTGAACTTGGCAGAGTAGGGTTATTGGTTGGACTTGATGATTTCCAGGGTCATCATCCACTTGATGATTTCCCGAGGGATTCTATGATTTGTTCTGCCATTTTTTTACAAATTATTTTTTTTCTTTCTGTTTTATTTCTAGTTCCTCAACAAATGAAATCATATGAACAGGATTAAAGATCTAGTTGGAAGACTTGTAAGAACATGGTCTTCTTTCCTATCCATACAAAGTTTAACATTGTTGTGAAAGGGTTAAAAGAGTAACATAATAAAAGGTGAAAGTGAGCTATAACACCATTAATGCTATTGGGTTCCCCCTGCTCAGTATCTGTATTGCTTTTTTCTGCAACCACATAGCCATCCATTTTTATTAATAAAGCTAAATTTAGAAATCAATACTTTCACCCATATTAAAATCCTTCATTTTTTAAACAGATTTATTTTCTCCTCCAGTATATTCCTAAGTGTTTTCCAGTGTTAAAGTATTTTCTATAGAAAAGGTTTGGCATTTTCTTTACTATGCATTAAATCAAGAGACCTAAACCCCAAAGAATTCTTTAATGACTGTTTAGGTCTGAGGGAAACTAGTGGTAAAGAGCAATTTTTCAAGTAAGCAACATGCTGACGCTGAGTAAAGTGATACAGATTATTTTAGATAGGAGTAACTGAGCTGGGAAATTCATTCAACCTAGCTGACCTGACAATTCCTTTCATTATTTTATAACAGTAATTGAGATGCCAGAATATGAGATGATGATGATGACATAGGATGACAATATGAGTCCATTTGAACCAGCCTCTATGTCTACATCAATGAGTGATGCTACAGGCTCTCAGCTTAGCCACAGACAAGGTCCAAAATAGTTACCCTCTTCTGCTTTTCCTTTCAGATAAGAGAACTTCAGAGATTAACATACAAATTAACTTGAACTCCTTTTCTTGTCATAAGCAACAAAATGCCCCAGGAAGAGTCCTGAAACTGGCTAAGGGTCATATGCCACCATCCACCCTTTCCAGTCCCATTACTTGTTTCAATGGTGTGAGAACTGTTGGCTCTTTTCCCTTTGCAGATTGAGTCACCTACTCCTGTTGGCAGCTAGAGAAGCAGAGGCAAGGCTCATTCCAGTCCTTTAAATTATCTCACATATCAAAGCAAGAAAAGGGCAAGCTTTTAAGCCATGCTTTAGGTTATCTTCCTCCCTCTTTACTGCCTACAGGTCCTCAGCTTATGGTTCTAAAGCTTCCTTAAAACAGCTGAGGGACATGTCCATCAGCTTTACAGACCAAGTCCACCCTTTGTGATGACCTCCTTTAGCAACCTCCATACAGCAAACCATCAAGTCAGGCAAAGTTTGGCTAACCAAACATTTGCTTTCACTTCAGTCAGTGCTTAATCCTTGCATTAATAGTTTTCTTTCCTGAGGTGACCTCTCATTGCAAAATCACTTTCTGTATTTTTAGGCAGGAAGTGTAGCAAGGGCTACAACCAAAATGATGCTTGGAGGATATAATAGAAGCTGTAGTTTAACGCAGGGATCTATAAATAATGTATGGTATGAAACAGAATTAAAGCTGTAAGTAGAAACACATCAACCAAGCAGTCACAGTACTGAATTGAAAAGCAGGAGGGGAAAAGCAGTAGCTGCAGATAACGCACTGCGCATGCTGGAAGACCTACAGAGATTTCAAAGATAGTTTAATATAAAAAAACCCCAACACTTCAACATCTCTAGATCTAAGACATTCCCAAAGATATTTTCTCCAGGCAGGTATTGATTTCTTAAGGATCAGCATGAAAAAGCACTTGAGCACGTCTGTTTAGCACTGCTGTTCTGGACAACACAAGTATCTCCGGCAGCTCACATTCTCCTCCAGAGCATCACACAGCTGTGGAAATGAGAAAAAAATCTAGAACAAGACTTGCAATTGATATAAAAATATTACAAAGATAATGAGAATCTGCTAGAGGTCTCTGCCGTGGAGAAGGCAGTTCATCTGCATTATTGCAAATTTTTACTAATGTCACAGAGGAAAATATGAAGCACTGTGCTTTGGGATGACCTCTGACTCCTGGAAGGGACATCCAGCTGTCATGTGTAACACGTAAGCTGTCATGTGTCACACGTAAGCTGTCACATGGCACAGATATTCAGAATAAACAACACTCAGTGGTGAAAAGTTCATTTCAAAGTGAAGATAACACCGAGCTGTGTGGTGTGGTGGACACGCTGGAGGGAAGGGAGGCCATCCAGAGGGACCTGGACAGGCTGGAGAGGTGAGCCAATGCCAACCTCATGAGACTCAACAAGGCCAAGGTCCTGCACCTGGGTCAAGGCAATCCCAGGCACAAATACAGGCTGAGTGGGGAACAGACTGAGAGCAGTCTTGAGGAGAAGAACTTGGGGGTGTTGGTCAATGGAAAACTCAACACGAGCTGGCAATGCTTGCTTGCATCCCAGAAAGCCAACCGCATCCTGGGCTGCATCAAGAGAAACATGACCAGTAGGTCGAGGGAGTGATCCTCCCCTTCTATTCTGTTCTCCTTAGACTCTATCTGGAGTACTGCATCCAGTTCTGGAGCCCCCAACACAGGAAATGCATTGAACTGTTTGAAGGTGTCCAGAGGAGGGTCATGAGGATGATTGGAAGGCTGGAGCACCTCTCCTATGGGGACAGGTTGAGAATGTTCAGGCTGTTCAGCCTGGAGAAGTGGAGACTCCAGGAAGATCTTATAGCAGCCTTTCAGTACCTGAAGGGGGCTGGGGAGGGGCTGTTTCCAAGGGCTTGTAGTGGTAGGACCAAGGGTAATGGTTTCAAGCTGGAAGAGGGGAGGTTTAGACTAGAAGTCAGGAAGTTTTTGTGGTGAGGGTGTTGAGACACTGCAGAAGGTTGCTCAGGGAGGTTGTGGATGCCCCCTACCTGGAAGTGTTCAATGCCAAATCGTATGGGGCACTGAGTAACCTGTTCTAGTGGAGGGTGTCCCTGTTTATGGCAGAGGGATTGGAACTGGATGATCTTTAAGTCCCTTCCAACCTGAACCATTCTATGAATCTATGAAGAAGCTGAGATCCAATGTTTCTGTATCTGTAAAGACCTTTAATTAGAAAGTTTGTCTCACTTAGCTGCATATTCAGAGAATTACACAGTGGCTTCAAGCTAGTTCCACTTTCCAATCTCCTAAGACAGTAGGAACTACACATAAACTGATAAATAATTATATCAGTGTGTTTTACTAGAACAAGAATTGCAGTCTTCACAGTAAGATGTGATTCTAGTAATATTTCCCTACAGGAGGCTTTGGGTGCTAAAGTAAAAAGGTACTGACAGCAGATTCTTGCTCTTTGTCAGCAGGAGTTCAGGAGCCTGGACTGATGTGAAGCAACAGAGCTCCAGCAAGCCAAAGAAAATTCCCTGGTGATAACAGCAGATGCTTCCACAGGCTCTGGATTGCTGCACTCAGTGACTGGCTGGGACATAGATAAGCACCAGCATGTCACTCTGCTTCTAGAGTTAGTGGAATAAAGCAGTTCCTTTTAATACCATGTAAGTGGCATCAAGATTCATTATATCAATAAGAAGCTTTTACGATTAATATATCTGACCACATACACTGCCTGACTCCTCCCTGCTTTTTCCCTACTGGAATGTAGGTTAATTTATATGAGGAAATTTCTACTCCATTTCCCTAAGGAAATGAGCAAAGAAGAAAATGTCATGCTAGATACATTGGTGCCTGCAGTTTTCCTTTTACCCTATCATAAAAAATTCATTCCATGGACCACAGAAGTGTTCCTTGTTCCAGAACAGCCAATGCACCTGTCACCACCTATCACATTTCAGAAAGTTTCTGTTGGTCAGTTTTCTGTCTGCATCCTCCTTAAAAGACAGAAACATGTAGTGAGCATGCATCTTCACTTCCTTAATGCCCAACTTCCAAGATTACATCACTGTTTACATTTAACTTATACATACACCTATGATTTAGATCTGCATGAGGTGAAGATATGTCACTGAAATGCACGTCTAAATGATGCCAAGCCAACAGTGGGAAATTCCTTTCTTCAAGTCCCATCATAAAGTCATGATGGTTTAAAAAAAGTCCCCAACACCTAACAAGAATCCCAACACTCCAAAAAAAACCCTAAGAAACCCCAAAACACATACAGCACTCTATGTTTGCAGTCTCTAATGAGTTAGGTTGCATAAGGTTTCTTATAATATGAAGAGAGAAAAAAGGATCCTACCCTGTCACTTGATTTCCACAAAATGGGTTAAGCGTTTGAAGCATCCATTGTTGGAATGGCTCTCTGAAAAGAACACTAAGTTCTTCAACTCTGACAGGCACAGTCAGTGATTGGCATTTCAAAATAAAGAAGACTGGAAACAATATAAAACCCAAACAATAAACCTTTCATTTAACACACAGTTTCATGCTGGGTTTATTGTCACAAAGCTCTTTCTCTTCATCAGGGTGATGTCAGGTATCTTCATTGTCTCCCCAGAAGCCTTAGATAATAACATGAAGGGAAAGATGAGAACTTAATCTGTTCCTCACTAGGGCAGTTTTTCCTCACTAGTTTCTCTTTACCAAGATCCTCTCAGTTAACTCCCAGGCTGACACAGCTGATTTATGATGGATTAAAGCATTGGATTCTTTCTGTGAAGGTGACACACTGGTCTCTCCCTGACTTAAATCAAAAACCTTTGCAGTTTTCATAATTCCCTCTTCCCATTCAGTCCATTTTTGTCTTGATTACAGAACAAAACATGTTGCTAGATTAAGTAACAAGATGTCCATAAAACAGGAATGGGGATGTGTAATTGTCTGGTGTAATTTCTGAATGCCAGCAAATTGGAGTTGACAAAGACAATTCCACTTTGTGAGAACTTTCAATGGAACCACAACAAAACATAGAAAATATTTTCCAAATGTTTTATGCTTGGCATTGGAACAAACCCAAACCCATTTCAAAATCTTGCCATGAAAACAAAACCCTGTAAAAATGTCCACTTTCTGAATAAAAGCTGAGCTTTCGTTTCAAAAGAGGATGCAAAAGTGTTTTAGCTGCTATAAAGCAATATGGAAAATTCAAGCCCCTATTTCTCATCCCAAATAAGTGTTGCAGAAGGTCAGCATTCTCAAAGCCTCTTGTACTCCTTCAATCATTACCCTTTTTTTCTTATGAAGTCTCCACAAACCATTGTAGTTTCATAGAAAGCATATTTGGCAAATGGAAATTTCTCTGGTTTTGCCAGCACTGGTAAAAACCACTCTTTCCCAAATTTATGGAAATCATCATTATAACAATGAATAATGAATGTGAGTAAGCAGAATTACCTGTGCATAGGGACAACATGGGCTGAATTCTTCTCTGTATCTGTTTGCTGCTGCCATAATTCTGCTGTGAGTACAAATGACTGCACTGCTTTCAAAGAACTTGCTATAAATGCTATTTGCTGCAGAAGAAGATAAGTGCTAGAGCTATAATTCAACAACAACAAAAGCAGCACACTCCCTAGCAACACAACAAACATGAAGCAGAGCTACACTTAGAACAACAGAGAACTGGAATAGTTCAAATTGCTTATTCCTCCAAGAAGAGGAAGAAGAAAAAATATCTGGTAGCTCTTCAGTGAAACAGGTTGAGCAATCGTGTCAGGGAACACTTTTGTTTCTTACTGTGTTGGTTAGGCTGTGGACGAGGAATGGAACAGAATACGAATTCTGCAGCTCAGTAAACATCGTTGCTCAACAGCTTCAGAAACAGACCTGTGTCCAGCTTGGAACACCATGCCTAATCAAAAATGCCGCTCACCTTGGAAGGGTACCTTGGCAGCAGAGAGCAGGAAGGATGAACTTGAGTGTAGAAATTTTGCCCCTTGAGGAAGACAAGGAATTGAATATTTGCTAATTCTATAAAAAAAGAAGCCTGCTCTAAAATCCTGAAGAAAAGTATCAAAGGATTCAGATTTTAAAGATTTTTGCCCAGATCTGAGGAATATCTTAGTGTAAACAAGCAACAATAGACCATCCTTGTAAATTTCTGAGTCTGAGTTACAGTTATGCTAAATATACAGCCCCCTTCCTCCAGCTCTATCTTACAAACATCCCTACAGAAAAATCCTTAATTTAACTTCAGTAAACTAATCACCAGTTACATTAGGCTGCAAGGATTCAGATATACACTGCTGAAATGAATACTAGAAATAAAACTCATATTGTTTTGGAAAAGTTCCTTGGAACAAAATATGCATGGAGCCCACAGAAGTGATGGCATAAATAGTTATTCAAGAAGTCCAACAGAACTCAATGTGGCATCTTTGAGATAGATTCCTTGACTTGTACTGCACAACAGCTCCGAGAAATGGCAGTTTAGTTACGAATCTTATGGCTGCTTTTGACAATTTAGAATACATAGAAAATCAAAGACACCGCATTGAGTCAAGCTAGCCACAGTTAAGAGAGAAGTGCAGAAATGGACAAGTGCAAGAAGCAGCAGCACAGGACCAAGTCAAAGGAGTCTTTGAAACATTGTGCAGTTCATTAAAGTCACAAAGTAAGTTTTAGTCTGCCACGGTTATTTGCATGCATGGATTGTTAAAGCAATATTGCGGACCTCAGGAACTACTCTCTCTGCCTCAGTTCCCTTCCCATTTACTGCTGAGTAGGGCTCATTGCCCACCTCATCTTTTTCAAGCACAGTGGTTGATACTGATGGGGTCAGGGGAGGTCCTTCCAGTTGTTCCTGCACTTAAATAATGGTCTCGTGTTGAAGTATTTTACAAAAACAATCAAATTTGCTTAAAAAGGAGCAGTAAGGTAATGATAAAACCCCACATATTTTTCAAGCTTAGGCATCCAGGCCAAAACTCAACTGTATTAGTCTTTCACCTTTTACAGCTTAAGGATAATTTCCACCTCAGAGACTCCATCTCAGAGTTCCCCCTACCATATTCTTGCTGAGCCCTGTACCTCCTGGCTTCCAACCATAAGACAGGATAAGATTTGGATTAAATGTTATCCGAGGAGAGATTTTTTCCTCCGTTCTACCACTGATGATCATGAAACTCTGAAGGTAACCGGTCATCACAGTTCAGTAGAAACCACTTATGGAAAGCTGTGGAAAGCTTTTTTAATTGGGTATGTTTGTGTGCACAGGAGGACTGTGACTATTGCAGCTATTGACTTGAGCGATGATAAGGGAACTGGTCTTCACATTAACCTTCCGCTTTTGAGGGTTAAACCAAAAAGTGCCTTAATGTATTTGTTGCTCTACCTTCATAAGATTTAACAGACTTGAGCAGAGTAAGGGTGATTTATACTGCCCACCACTGGTCCTGCACATGCAGGAAACGCTGCTAAGGAATCACAGGTTGTGTCTATACCTTCTCTTTTTGTAATCCACTAAAATCCTCCCTAGGCTGATCTCCTACACACAGTGTTAAACTTACCTGGGACAATTATTAACACTAAATTACAGGAGAGCTACTGTTGGCTTCTAGTGCACCAAACTCAGGCTCCCGACTCCAGAAGTTATCAACAGGAAGAGAAAACACTAGCACAAAGGCTGAGGGTGTCACACAGTATGAGTAAATCCGACTAAAGCATGGCAGCACTGGCAGAACTGGACAGAAGGGAATATCAGCACCTACTTTGCACAGCCTTGCTTAGAAGAGCTTGGCAGCCTTCACCTTCAATCCTTCCATAATCTGCAGTGTTACCAAAATATCACCAGCGGGTATTTTGCTTTCCTTTCATTGCTGTCCTTTGTAGTGCAGCTCAGAAAGCATAAATCATAAAGCAGCATGGAAATCACATTTCCTCTCTGCCTCTGGAATAATTTCATCGTATCTTTTCCTATTCAGCCTGTGAAACAACTACTGCTCTTTTCTTATTTTCAATCCCTTCATGGATTTTAGGTTACCTGTACTAAGGACCTGTTTACAACAAAGTGCTAAACAAAAACATAATGTGACAACAGGTTTAGTAGCCCTTGCCAGCCTAAAGAAATAAAAAGCCAAACTGCGCCCCAGAAATATAAAAACAATCGGGGTTTTTGAACCCCAAGGCCAGTGTTCCAAATGTGAAATTCAAAAGATGCACATTTTTTTCTGTATTTTAAATAGTCAATATTTAAGCTACTCAGTTTAAGAGACAGCACTAGTGTAATCAGAGTAATCAAAGCTAAGATTAAAGATGGAGGTTTCCAGACAGAAAATAAGGCATGAGCCTTACTGCAGACAGAAAAATGGCATCAACCACTACACGACCACTGAAGAAACTCCATATGGTTTTTGGCCCTTCCCCCCTGTGTAGATGTGGCCAGTACCCCCTGCTTCTGACCCCTGGCCATGCTTGTCTCAGTACAGTCACATGACAGAATAACATTCATTTAGAAAGATAGCTACGTATTTTTGCTGTCACACAACATACCGATGTGAGTATACAAAACCCTTGTAGAATTGCTCCTTTGTCCCTTTGACTACATCAGTTCTGTATGTGTGAGCTGTCCAAAGGGCCTCACACATGTAATGGAATATAATCTTCACTAACACTAAATAATATTCAATATAAACAAAGGAAAAGGAGTGAATGCTTGCAACACACTAGGAGAAATTCAATATAATAAATTGATTATAAATTGTAATTCTAGGAGTAATTAGCAACAAAACTTGAAGAGGATTAAGGAGCCATTTCGGAAATATTTGAGTAACATTAGCTTGGTGCTAATAGTTCACCTCCTCATAGGTGAACAGAGACCATCATCCTGGTGAAAACACTGTGTTAGGAGATAGATGCACAAGTGAAATGAATGGGATTCACAGAGATTCCATCTTTCTTTCCAGTGATGTCTTTTATAAAACTTAAATGATGCAGAAGTATTTTCTTTGTAATTGGAGTGCCATATTAAATGCAATCATATGGAATTCATACAGAAACAGATTACTGCTAGTAGAAAAGATTAATCTATTCCATCCTGTTACTTCCAAACGCACTAACTTACTGGAAATTACTATAGCAAAAAGTAAGGCAGTCAAAGCCATCATGATAATTGATGTGCTGACCTGTCCTAAATACAACGACTCTGGTTTATAAATTTCACCATGGCTTCTACAGGAATTTCATTACATATATCCCAAGGCACTCACTCCACATTTCTGCATCTTCTAAAAATGACCCTTGATTTGTTGATTTCTGCTTGCTTAAATACATTCTGACACACATTTTGCATATGGAATTTTCATCTGTATTTTACCATTTATGTTAAAATAGGGCAGTAATCTAACTTTCTTTGTAAAGACTGGAATGTAAAAAAGGAAGTTTTTAAAGTTGAAATCATTTGGTGTAGAGCCTATGAAATGTGCCACAATGATTGTTATTAACAGTTGTCGTCTAAGGAAAAATACCAAATACACAAAACCTCAAGAACTCACAGTAATACAAAAATATTACATTTTTTCCTCTGAAAAATCTGATTTTAGCTACTAAAGGAGCATCAGAGCATTAATACTAATGGTTTTGTTGTACATGACCTGAACTCTTCAGAAAACCCCAGGCAACTCACTTGAAATCACAATCGCTCTCCTTAGATCAATATGGAGAAAGCAAAACAAAGCAGAAAAAAATCAGAGAGGGAGACGCGGCTTTATTGTACACTCTACCTGCAAAGTGAGCTCAGGGGGGGTTATTCACTCTAAATAGGGTTTTCACCTGAGGGGGGGATTTTCCCTTTTGCTCAGCAGCCTGTACAGCAGGTCTCCTACCCCTGCAGTGCCTACGCGTTACAGACTTTGTGGTAGAGTGCTGTAGTGAGATGGGAAAACACAAGCCATCCATCTATACTTTCACCTTCAATCAAGTTTCCTCAGAAATTAATGGACCTAAAATACTGCTCCTGACTGAGTGATCTTCACAAAACCCAACTAACACTTTAGAAAACTAAAAACTTCAGAAACATTTCCCTGGTTCTACATTAACATGTGAATAGAAGCTTTTATCTTCCATTCACAAGATCATCAGATATTATGACTTGAGGGAGATTTTAGGAGTTACTTCTTTGTAAGCAAGATACCCTGCTTAGCAAGCACACCGCTACTTTTCTTATGCAATGGACTCCTACAAGCCATAGTGAGGGAGAAAGAGACAGGGACAGTGTCTAATTTTTTAGTACACAGAGAAAGGTTCCTTTTGCACACACGCTGGCATCTCAGTGCCTGTACAAAGAAACACAAAATAGATGCTTTCTTAGGCAGAAGCAGCTATGATTTATCTCCTAACGTCATGGGAAAGATGCATAAACTAACAAGTCCATGTGACTACACAGGCTGATTTCCTGAGCAGTGGGTGCTGCTCAGATTGCACACAGCAGTGCAGCTTAGAGAGTTAATGGATACACGGAGTCCATCATGTATAACACAGCAGCTGCTTTGCCTCCAGTGGTGCTCTGTGGTGCAGGAGCACCTGAATATTTGCACAACATCAGAGACTTCCCGACCTGATTTACAGCTCCTCTCTCCCAGCTGTGTTTCTCCATGGGCACACCTACAAGTTCATTTAACTGAACCTGAAACATTGTAAAAGTAATTGTATCTGCTAAATGGCTTTCTCTCCTTGAAAAAGTTCGCAGCACTTCAATCCTACCCCTAACCGTCAGCACCAACGGGTGCGATGCATTCATGAGATACAATTGTAATCACCTATTTTTCTGGTCTATAGGGTTATTTCGAAGAAGTAACTGGGTACTGATACCAAAGTCTTAGGCCAACAAGCAATGCCTGATGTGTAGTTAGTCACTGTGTCCCCAGCACAAAATACCTGCAAAGTGATTCAAGGTAGCTTGGTCCCTCAGTGACTGAGGAAGAAAGAAGAGCAGCCTCAGGTATGTAACACAGACGGAGAGTTCAGCTCATGCTGTAAACATGCTGAAAGGTCCCAATTTTACTCAGCTTATGAAAATTTCATCACATAGCCATCACTTCAGTGTAAGTTTATAGTAGTAGAAAAGTATCATTCTTGCACTTATTGTAGGCTAGCAATAATTCCATTATAAATATATAAAGCATATAAGCACTTTTCTCTTTACCTTGTATCCGTTTGAAAAATAAAGCTGTCATTTTTGTTACTTTATGGATTTTAAAGAGATAGAATGAGCAATGTTTACATGAACTTAATATAAAATCAATTCTATCTTGATTACATTTGACTTCAATGAGTACTAAGTGATGCTTCTTCCATTTAATCAGGGAGCAGTGTTGTAGCTACACTATTTGCATTTTAATAAAAACTCTTTCAAGATCCAACCAAAAAAGCAGCAGCTCAGCTTAGCGCCTAGGCATTAGGGATTCATCTTTCACGGTGAAGAGTAAGATTTGACTTGTTCAGATGTTATTTTGCTCTTAATTTTAAGGTATATTAAATAAGTAGAATAAGGCTGTAAAATTGCAAGGTTTATAAGTTCCTTAAAAACAATCAATAAAGCCTCCATATGTAGAGGTCTCCTGTCATCTTTTGTATGCTCACACTTACATGTGTTTACACCTATCCGAGCCTCACTTATAAATGCACATCTCAACACATTTTGCCGCAGGCAGCAGTGGATGTCCCTGATGGACTGAATAAAATCCCTTAAAACAGTATAATATTTTGGCTGCTAGAAAAGTAATATAGGGCATCATTACCCTCTAACATTAATAAGGGATGAAGTATGAATTCATAGAAGGTAGTGTCAAGCTTATTTTACCTCACAACAAGCATAATATTTTTTTCCTCAGTGTCTCAAAATTCTAACAGGAGGATAAAATAAATCCTGCTCTAATTCCATTAGTTTTAATGGAATTGAATTAGAGATTAATTTATAGCAACAACAAAAATTATATCACTGTCTTTTCATACAGTAGTCGTATTCTTAGCAGTCAGAAAAAACAGCAGTGAGACCACAAGCAGCAATGAGTTTCAAAATGTGACCTTCCTGAATTACATTTTAAATGGCAAAGTCTTGTTAAAACTGAGAACTGGGAAATTTCTATTACACTGCCCTCTCTTAAGAGTAACCTACAAGTTCACTAGCAAAGCATCCCAAATTCCTATCATGATGAGTACAATTCAGACTCTTTAAAAAAGAGGGAGAAAGGTGCTGCTTTCTGTTTGAAAGAAAAGTCCACAGAAACCTGAGAAGCCACAAGGATCTGAGCAATGGATAAGTATAATGGGTGACTGAATGCTTCCCTGCAATGGAGCTGAGATTTGGAAGGTCATTTAAGGGCTTTGAGTGCCCATTTCCATTACAATTAACATTCAGTTCCCCCAGGTAGCTTTGAAAATTTCAGCGTAGGTGTATACATAAGCTCCATTATTACTAAATCCTGAAAGAGTTCAAGGAACATTAAATTTTATGCACCGTGTTCTGAGCTGATGTTACTCAACGAAGCCCCACTGAGGTCATTAAAGTGCTGGTGATGGCTACCAAAGGATCTGACCCAAAGCCTTCACCTGGTACTCTTTTTTTGTCTAATTTGTACACTTTGGATCAATAGCTTCATTACCAATAATGATCATTTATAGATACTTTACAACAATTGCAAATTAATTAGATGTTGCAAGAGTTCAACTGATTCACTTGCATGTCAAAGAATTACTGATCTGCAGATCTACAGTAGCATTACCTCTATAAGTTAGCACTCAGCGCCGTGGACCTTCCTCAGAACAGAGTTACAAGTACTGAAATCTTAACCCTTTAAGGAATGACAGTGAAGAGCTTGCAAGATTTATTTCTGATTTGTGTTTCCACAGCTTGAAACCAGGTAAAGGATAACAGCCCCATGATTCTTACAGTTCTGATGTGCCCTTCCCTGAGGATGGAAACAGTCTGTACAGTTGTTCTTTCAGTATCAGTACTGCCACTGTTTAGTCTCCATATGTTTGCTCCAAACTTGGGCTGCAAAGATCCCTGCTTTACTAGGAGAAGAGATGCAGTGTCCTTCTAATCTTGTTCCCATCCCCAACGGGTGTGGAGGTTTGACTTTTTCTGTAAGGCAGTGACAATCAAGTGCTGCAAACAGCAAGATGGAGAGGTGGTGGCAGGCATCTTTGAAATACACTGCACCATTTTACCACTGCAGAGTAAAGGCAGAATACTCTCCCTAATACATTTTTACCTCCTTCACTCCCCAGATCAAGTTACATCTCTCATTCCTGCACAAAGGCTGCAATCAATGTGGTCTGAAGGTCCGTAACCTGTGCCAGCAGTGGAGAAGGAGCACAAGTCTACAGAGGCAAGCTTTAACTAAGATTTTAGCTCTCATAGCATGCTCTGAAGCAAGGTGTCAAAACAAGAGGTCAGAGCTAGGAGTCTTTTCTCAGTCTTAGCTGCATCTTAGTCTGACAGCTGTGATTTAGCATCACTGTTACAAATAAAACATGAACAAGTCCTAGAAAACAAACATTTTACCCTATGGACATTTAAACACTGTGTAATGCTTGGTAGTACTAATACTTCCTCAGTGACTGTATGCTGGGAAAGCATGATTGCTTTGAAATGATGTTTATGACATTAAAATTAGACAGGACCCTAGTCGTAATTGTTTTACCCAACTCTGCTCACATAGGCTTTGTTTCAGCGGTTAAAGATTTCTGATTTTTTCTGATTATGACACAAGTTTAGAACAGAAACATCTAATTTAATCAGTAAGTTCAAGCTCCAAATCTTGTCCTTTTAATTAAACATGACAGAAAGCCTTTTAAAAAATCTAATTAAAACTACTCACTTCAGCACTAAAAGGAATTTTGGAGCATCCAGAAGTGTGCAAAACTCAAAAGAGAAAGGCATTTAGTCCTGAGCTGACATAACTTTATAAAAAAATAAATCCAAATAACGTGCATAACTGCTAAATTTGAATAATACAAATATCGACTCCTGTCACAAGCTAATACTAGAGAGCAGAAACTTCATGATCTGAGGGCAGCTCTCCCTGCTCACAGCAGTTCATGATCTGGCCTTGTTAAAACTGACCCTGGTTGGTATGCAGCTCTTCAGCCCACACTGATTTCAGTCATACGCTTAAACCTGACTGGCATGTGGAGATGATTTTCCAGCAGTGATAATATGGGATTAATCATTCTATTTCCCCTGCTGCAGTTCCTCCCTGAAAATTCAGGAAATGGTGTTATAAGAAACCCAAAAAAAGAAGTGGAACGTGCGGTTGTGTTGATAGTACAAGCCACAAGCTAAGTGCCTGTAACACAGATGTATCTCCATGTAGTGGATCGCATGTGCCTATAAGGCAGTGGTGTTTATAGCCCTGCCTTGTTCCTAAAGCATATGGAACAGATTATTTTGTGCTTCATTTTCTGTATTACTATTATTCCTTCCTCCCTGTGTTTCTTAGCCTCTCCCACGTAACTTCACTTTACTCCTTTCATTTAATACACCAAAGCCCACAAAGAACCCCAGATACTCTTGCTGGGAAGACTAAAACAGTGTTGAACTGTGTCCCTCCTAAAAGTGCTGAGAGTGATGCAGAGCATTTCTGAGCTGTGGTCATACGCTTCACCTCAAAGAGGTGTGACACCTCCTTGGAGTATCTACAAGAAACCCACTGGATAAGGAATATCCCTAGAAGCCCTTAGTGCTAGTGCTTTACAAACTCATTACAATGCTAAAGAGGTCCCAAGCAGCTCCCACAGATGGCAGGCTCAATCCTACCGTGGGTAGGACTCCTACCACTGTTGTGTTTTCACCATCGTCTTTGTTTTTGTGCACTCTCCCACAGATGTTGTTTGAATAAAACACGAAGCCATTTTATCTACCATAGAGCTGTGCTTCACTGAGCCTGCTGATGATGTTAATGACCCTGCTGGCTTCTTACCATTCCACTTCTTTATGCCCTACATGCAGCATTGCTATGGCAACATATATCTGAAGCTCTACAGGCTTCATTTGGATACTGCATACCTTGTTTGTTTTTTACTCTTTCTCCTGAAGCATATCAAGTTCTTCTAAGTCATTTTGGATGCCATTTCTGAAAGGATATATGCCATGAGCAGAAGATACTGAAAGCAGCACTACATATCTACCCTTTTATCACTTTTTTCCCACCTTTCAAGGAGGGCTTGAGTTTTCTGTGGCTATATCATCCCAGAATATCTCTGATACACAAGTCTAGTCAGTCTGTCACTAATTTGAAAGCATGTAAACCCTGAACCAGGGACTGCCCACACACCACATAGATGAAAAGGCTTTTCTTTCCCTGTACATATTCATACTCATAAAGCCCATAACCATGTCCGAAATAAATGCCCTCAGCTAAGTTTTAACCTGTGTATTCAGAAGAAATGTTACTCAAATTAATATGAATAAATTAACTCAAAATTAAAGTCACTGTTTCTGATGTTTTTCACTAGTGCTTTTAAAGCACTGTCTGATAATTGGATATTGATTCCAATGTGCTACAAATTGACCCATCCAGTGACCTTGTGATCTTGCCACTTTCTTGATTCTCCCTCCATCACCATCTTTGACAATGATAGTTTTAATTATTTTAGAGCATTTCTACCCCAGAAGGAAGAAGAATCATCATTTTTACTAAGGCGTTTTTTCACCACAGACCAAATCAAAAGGACAGAATTACTTCCATGCTGACCAACACTGTAATGAGTTTTCCTTTAGTTCCTCGCATGAAGCACTTCACTGTAAATTTTAGCCCAGAAACTGATGATATGAAGACTGTGATTCCTTGCTGTACAATCAAATCAGTACTTCATACATCCATCTCCACTTGGTTTCATAGCAGTACCATAATCTCAAGATGAGCCACAGTCTCTTTACTATATGCAGGTCAACCATTAGTAATGCTGCAGAACTCCAGAATGTCAGGTGGAGGGTACTTCATGCTCCAGGTGCCCTTACATGCACCCAGACCCACGTAACTATGGCAAGTTTTCATACTTCTATTTCCCATTGTTATCACCAGTCAGAGCAAGAGAGAGAAGACTTGATGTTAAGAAAGTCTTGGGAGTTGTTGTGAAGACCAGTTTGGCCCCCACATGGCAAGGGCCATATCAACATACAGTAGGTTTCCCTGTCTTTCACTTGCATGACATTGAACCCTAGCACTGAACAGAATTAAATCTGAAATATGAAGGGATAGTACCAAATACCCTGTCTTGAAAGTCTCAATTCCTTAACATCTACCATCGTTCTGACTGCTACAATTACACTGCATTTTTCCTGCTTTCTTTGCTTTTTCATTATATTCTTGAGGACCTCCATTGTTTTCCCTCTGAATGCTGGCTATTATTCCCGCTTGCCACCACTTCAAGACATTTACTTACAATTAGAGAACTGTGGGACATCAAGGGACAAGCAATCATTTGGCTTGCTACCTGCATGGAAGTGAGATTAATATTACAAATATCTCTAACATTGGATTTTTCTCTTATTTTTATGGTATTGTAAATCAAAAGAGACAAAACTAAGGAACTGCAGGACACACAGGATTTTCAAGCTCTCTGGTGTTTACAATCCTGACCTTTCTGGATGTGGAGTGTGAGCATTCAGCTGCCAGGGCAGCTATTCCCACACAGCCCTCTCAGAAGCGGACTGCATCAGTTAATCCCCTTCCAGGTGCATTGCATTTGTACCAACTTGTTCCTAACATTTACAGCCTTCTGGCCAGAAACAGAAGATAAAAAAATTAAGCCCATGAAGAGTATCAGAAGTATGTGCATGTGAAGGTGAGAAGACCAGAGGGGTATTCTCTGTGCGTGTATGGGAAGGCCAAGAATGATGGATGAGGCTCTGGACAGCCTGCTCTAGGGTGGGGTGTCCCTGCCTATGGCAGGGGGGTTGGAACTGGATGATGCTGTGGTCCCTTCCAACCCTGACTGATTCTATAACTTCTTCCCAGGGAGGGTGATGGGGTGCTGGAGGGGGCTGCCTGGGGGATTTGTGGAGTTTCCTTCTCTGGAGATGTTTTAAACCCGCCTGGACCTGGTCTAGGTGTCTTGCTGTGGCAGGGGGATTGGACTGGATTATCTTTTGAGGTCTCTTCTGATCCCTGATGATTCTATGAACAGTTTTTCTACTGGCTTCCCAAGAACTGAGATTCCTTAGATTCCTTTGATGATCTTTAATTACTGTGCAGAAACAAAGTGTAAATAGTTTTTTTCATATTCACCACCACTTCTATTCCACAGCTCAAGCTATCTAAGTCACGGTTGCCAGCCCTAGTAGGAAGCCAACCCCACTGGAGCGGGGCAAGATGTGGTGTGAAGAGCAGAACTGCATGATGGTGCGTTCCAAGATCCCTCATTTACAATCACACTACAAAGCTATCACCCAGGGTAAGTTTTCCTACAAGTAAACTGAGAGCTTACACAAACTCCTTAGAGACAAGGAACATCAGATGGAGTCACAGTAGGAGGCACTGCCTTCCAGCTACTTGTTTGCGTTTCTGAGAGCACAATAACCTGTACAGATGTAGCAGGATCAGGCACAGTTTTCACACTGCTACCCCGTAGCTGACCTTTAGGGGTCCCTTCCCACCCACTATGTTCTATGATTCTAAGATTCTGTATTAGCCGTGACAACTCCTACAGATTTGTACAGACATAAAATCACCTTTTTAGCTGCAACGCTCGCCAACAAAATGCGTTAATTCCTCAAATTTTTGTTCCGTACCTCACTCTTCACAAACTAATTATTTTAAATTTTATGTTATCTATATAAATATATTAAAATTCCAACTTCCATTACAAATCCTATTATTGCAGGATATTTATAATTTAAATAATATAAATCCCTGAAGTCGGGTTCACTCTAATCCCTCTGACAAGCCTAATTTGAAGCAGCAGAGACCAACATGTTGTAACAGTGATATGAAGTCGTCAGGCGGCAGAGGGACCTTTGCAGTGCAAGGTAATTGCAATGTTTACCAGCGCCGTCCTGCTGCAGCGAGGTGGCGGCTGAGGGCAGCTGCCAGGAACGTTCAATTAAACTCACATTGTTAATCTTCCTTCAGTTTGCAGGATTTCTATATTGTTCCCACAACCACAAACACCTTTAGCACACCTGTAATCTACACAGAGCAGGCTATGACAGTACTGGCCTGCGTGTCTGGAAGACACTCGTGCCTGTTTTTGATTAGAAGCACATAAGAAGCTGCTTTGCACCAGAAGGATTTGCCTCAGTGTGTGTGGGTGATAGAATCATAAAATCATTAGGGATCGGAAGGGACCTCAAAAGATCATCTAGTCCAATCCCCCTGCCACAGCAGGACACCTAGACCAAGTTGCACAGGAACACACCCAGGCGGGTCTTGAACATCTCCAGAGGAGGAGACTCCACAACCCCCCTGGGCAGCCTGTTGAGAGTCATAATCCCCAAATTCTGAGTCCACCTTTGCCATATTATATGTGTCTTCTTGATCTTTAAAACAGAGATTATGTAGTCCAGAACAGATTGCTTTAAGCATCGGCACAGCCATGTGGGTTCATCAGAAATTCAGAGGAAAGGCAGACCCTCAGGAGGATAATTCAAAGGAAAACCCTTATTTGTGATTTCCCCCTTCAAGGGAAGTTGCAACTGCCACACACTATAGTCACAGAGAGAATCTATGGCAGACAAACGTCATTTTAATCATTCCTTGATGCCACTAACCAAGTCTGCACAGACGTTGATGAGCACGTAGACACCAGGGACAGAGCAGTGATTCCAGGTTCTTTTATCTGGAAGCAGCTGAGGATAACTGTCATAAACTGTCCGGACCCTGATTTTCTGTCACACCAAGTGAATGCAGTATTTGCATTTCTAAATGTCTGCACTTATATTGTATCCAGGATTAAATAATTCTCATGTATTTTTGTCCAGGTTTGTTTAACTGTCCTTTGCCTAAGCCTCTTGCATCAATGCACTGCAAATATGTGTAACCTGCTCACTGGGGAGCTGGGAGGGGAAAGGAAGACACAGAACAACACAAGACTAAAAAGAAACACAGCAAAGTACCTGCCAGCAAAGACATTTACCAGAGAAAAACCCAATCCGAGAGCACTTCAAATCCAAAGCAAGATCTAATAAGTCACATTGGAATTTTACTTCCAGACTGGAAATGGGAACAAGCGTCAAACAGACTAAAAAGTTTCCTGGCAGTGGGAGAAGTTCTGTTGCAGGCTCATTTCATTCTGGGAAAGCATTACAAAACCTGTTAGACAGCAAAGAAAAATTCAGTACATTAGGCTCTGGACAACCAGAGTTTGTTCAAAACCAAAAACATCCATAGAAAATGCAGCTACTAAAAGTATTCTGATTAAGCGAATGAATGGCCCCAGACAGGTTTGCATTATAAACATTAATTGCACATTAGCTCAACTAATTAAAGAATAAATACTGTACACAGCAGGAAGCTCCTTCTTAAAGAAACTTCTGCTTCTGGAAATGAGCCAGTTCTTTTTTTTTTTTTAAAGAAAAGAAGTCACACAAAACACAAACCCTGAAGTGTCAGTGAAATGGCTGTTTTAGCAAGAGAGACTCTGAAAACACCATCAAGCAGATATTACTGCTGTGCCAACTGTGCAAAGCCAGAGTGGCAGCAAACACCAGGAATCACTTAATGAAAGCATCTCTTCATTCCCTCTTACTGCCCAACCCAACCAAAAGCCTTGGATACTGTGAAACAACATAGAAACATAAACTAATTCACTTCTTGAATCTGGCAAAGGGTTGAAGTACAGGCTTTGGGGAGCCACAGGCAGGGAAGCCTTGCTCTTTTCCAGGTGCCTGCACTGCAGAAGCACAGGAAAGCTCTAGGGCAAAAACCACACTTGAGAAAATACCTCACAAAACTGCCAGGAGCTGCCTCAAGCCGTGTACAGTCAAACCCTCATTTTTTTCCCCCCCAAATCCTCTCTGCTGCCAGCCCCACTATATTTCCCCAACAGGGCCCAGCCCCATCACTGCAGCTTTACCAGCATGCTCTGAGCTTCCTTCTACAGGACATTTCACTGCAGCAGTGTTATCATGCCCTTCTAGCTCCTTTCCAAGTGATTTCCAAGGAACAGAGCAAGAATTGGAGAAATTTAGGCTCTTACAGCTCATTTGAGGATGAGATGGAAGGACTGCAATAACCTAGTGTGCTTTTGAGATGTGGTCATGGTGGTGATAAACATTGTGAGGCTGAAAATCTGCAATAAAAAATTAAAAACAAACAAACCAGCCAGCAGTACCCTGCAGCACCTTACTAGAGCAAAGCCCACTTGCCAGGAGCCAGGCTACACTTGGACTTGCTTGAATCCCAGTCCAGTGCTCCAGAGACAGGGTCACTCTGCATCTAACAGGTATTACTAGTGGGATTTCAAGTTGTTGACAGATGAATCTGCTTAGGAAATCCATGTAAGTAAGAATAAGAGATTAAAAACCTTTTCAGGCATGAATGTTAGCTTTCTGTAGCTGTGTACACACAAGAAAAGCATTTGCTTTCTTCACAGCACAGACACTTTCACCAGTGCCACACTAAGCAGCTAATGTAATAGCAGATAAAAACCAAAATGCCACATCAGTTTGTGTGAAAAGAGTTGTACTGATACATCTGGGTTCATACTCATACTCCACCATAGACAGGCTACAAAACCCCAGGCAAGTCAGCTCCTTTCTCTACTTCACAGATCAGGGAAAAGCCATTTTTCTTCTCCTTTTATCTGTTCTCCATTTAACTCTTTGGTTAAACCGCTTTTGCAATCAGCCTTTGCCCAATACCCAACACATAAAGGATCCAGCCTCAGTTTAAACAACAAACAGTCATAATTACTTCACTTAACAGTCTCTTTTTCTTTCTCTGTGCAAATGCAGATTGAGTTGGAAGAGGCTTCTTTTCACAGGTAGGTAAAAAAGTACTCTCTTCTAAGTAGAAAGTTCATGTGCCAGCACATTCATAACACTAAATAATAGTGACAATTTGATAAATTTCTTGACAAACACCACAAATCTTCCCTGCAAGTCATGCCACAGCTTAACAGCTAATTCTGTTCAGAAGACTCCAAGCAATTACAGAGTTAGCTTAGATGCCATTTAGGTTCCTCTGGTAATCAAATACAGCAACCTAAACACAGTAATTGCAGGATCATTTCCATTGTGTATGTCATCAAATATGCATGAATCTCCTCCGGATAGCTGTTGCGGACAGGGCACCTTGTAGCATTGCAATTGCATCCAGTGGCAACCGATAGAGGAATCACTTCTTGCAGTGAAGAGGAGACTGAGTATTTTGACTAAGCAAAGGTTCTTAAGATCATGTTGGCTGCTAATATGTTATTTTACTGCAGTTAGAGGTGGTTAGAGAAATCACATCTCCCACTAAAGACTTCATTTCTGGCAGGTGAGAGTATCATATTTACTTTGCACTAAACCTGAGAGAATGTTCAAAAGGCTGGTAGGGAACAAATGCATCCCCTGAAAGCCCAGGGTTTGTCCACATTGCCTGGTTCAGGCACACAAACCAACTCCAACAATGAGCACTCTTGGGAATCAGCACTCAATTCAACCGGCAGAGCAATACATCCCAATAGGAAACAGGAAATCGGGTTGGGGGAAAGGCAGCCATGCTTAGCATGACAAATTCTGTGGATTCATAAATCCCCCACATAGTGTGCTCCAGAGATAGCCAAATACACATGGGGGCTCTGATATATATGCAGCTAGTGCCAGGCCAGCAGTACAGCTCATAAAAACATAGTCAGAAACTTTTCTTAAACTGTCTCACTAATTTGTAAGTCAGTGAGTAGAAGCTTTTCTTCTGCTCTGCATTGGAGCTGGTGTAACTACCACCTCATTATCCTCATTACATCTCCAATACAGCTACAGGTAAGCATCATGTAGTTCCCCTGCTCTCTCCTTCACACTAGCACTTGAACACAGGCTCACTGTTGTATTCCTGGTGTAATTTCCCCCTTCTTGGGTTTCTCTCTGACTTGTTGCATTGAAGGGAACACCTTTATAACTTGCTGTTTCCTTCTTTGTTCCAAGCCAAGCCTCAATAGATCCCTGCTGTTCTCCACAGTCACATGGGCATGTAAACACACACACAAAATATATGTGTGATTGAAATCATTGGTAGAGAAGAGAAAATGGACACAGTCTGCTTGCTGCTTTCCCAGCCCAGCTCCCTTATACATGAAAAGCAGAGGAGTGTGTTGGTGCTTACACCACCTCCTCACATCCCCACTGCAGCAGCTGCTTAGGCACCAGAGAGTACAGTATCATCCCGGCGGCACAACACGGCGTTAACTCTTGAGATGTCCTACATACAATAGAGAGCTTTGAAATGAAAGCTGCTTTACAGATACTCAACCCAAAAGGAGTTAAAGACCACTACTCTTGTATAGACTCTCAGAGCAGTCTCTGCAGAGGAAGTAGTGAAGGCAGGACAAGGCAATATTTCTAGTATGTTTTGAATTTTCATCTCGTTTAGCTAAATAGAACAGATCTCATGGCCCAATGACTTTATGCTGGGCATGGGAGACATGGCACAGGCAGGAGCAGAGTGACTTTCTTCTAAGCAGAAGCAGGTCTCTGTTAGCAGTTATTTTTCTGTTCCAGTTCCATCCTTAACAAATTCAAAGGAACTTGCATCTCAAGTGAATTTCTGTAATTAGATTTCAAGAACTGCCTGGTACTTTGGTTTCATTTACAAGTATTTTAAAGCATGGAGATGATTAGCAGTGTTATCTGTGCTACTGCTTTACAGGGAGTCGTTTAATAAGTTTTGAAGAGGAAAAAACCCCACAAAAGAGTACGGATGGTAGATACGGTAACAAAACACTGTGCCTTAGCTCACTGCATGCGGGTGAATGAGATGAAGGCAGAAGCACTCACTGCCACAGCTTTTTCTATGACTAAGGGTGGGTATCTGGAAGGCTTACAAGCTGCAGTCTGAAATTGCTCAAACTCACAACCACAAGGAAAGGACAAGGCTAAACTATGGGAGAAGACATGGTAAGTAATTGTTTACTAGATCACATGAATTATCTGCACCCACACCCTGCACCCTTCCCTGGTTTCCTCACAGCCTCTTGTTCCACCTTCTTGCTTCCAGCCCTTCTGTGTGCCACCAGCACCTTCCCCCACATGAATCACAGTTCTCCCATCTTTCTCCAGCACTATCTCCTAGTTTTGTTTGGATTCTGAGAAAAGCAGACAAAGCAGACAGCTGTGGGAAGAAAACTAATTTGTCCTGTAGCATATCTGCCTGTGCAATTTGGAGGTGAGAACAGTTAAGTCAAGAGACAAGGGAAGATCTGTTCTGCTTCATGCCTGCACACGTTTCCAGATGGGTAACTTGCTGCTGCCTCTGTTGTTGTCCATCATGTGCTTGAATTCATTCCCTTTGCTCCCATCAATTTATTCCACACCCGTGACCTGGATCGATGGCCCACTCACAGCTAAGTGGGGCACCCCTCCTAGTCCTTCATTCATGCTATTCTCTGACAAGGGGAAAGAGGGCTGTTTTGTGTTTAATGTCAGCTACTTAAAAATTATTTCCATCCTTAAGTGTGCACTTCCCAAAGACAAATAATGTTAACACTCCTGATGTAGCACTGATTCCACAAAATGATCAGAAGCGAGTGCTTAATTATTTCCCGAGGGAAGAAAATAAAATGTTAATACCACAGATTTTGATTACATAAGATTGTTTTTAAGAATGAAAGCCTTCATGTTAATTCTAGGTCTCCCTTCTTTCACAGCCTGATCCATATCCTTTAGCCAGTTTGTTAGAGTATCTCCTAAATCCCCTTCGAAATTTAATGCAAACTACCCTTTTTTTCTTAAGCATTTTAATTCTGATGCGTCCTTTGTAATCTCCAAGGCAGGCATATGCATGAACTCTATTGTGTCTCCTGGGTGCTTGTAATAATTACTTTAACACATGCTGGAGTGATAACCATAGCAATAATTCTATTGTGCAATTTGACCCCAAGTTTCCTGGCACTGTGTGTATGTTGCTGGGTTTGCTCCCTAGGAATAAACATAGTGATTATCAAGAAATACATTTTAAAGCACAGAGAAGTCTGGTTATTGGGGGATGGAAGTGTTTGAGAGGCAGTGTGTACTAGTGTGTCATCCTGATCCACACAGCAGCCCTGCAGGATGCAGTCTGCAGGTCACCACAAATAGAACTCGACAGAGGTGCACACAGTTGTTGACTACAGCTTCTTTCAGATGGCCAGAAGTACTGCTCCACAAAGAAAAATAAGCAGCCTTTGTAGAGTTAGGTTTCTCTGTTCTCAAGCAATTTAATAAAAAATCTCCAAGTATCTAGAGGACAATAATCTCATTGTTTCAGGATCAGCAACGGAATTCATCAAGGATGGCCAACTAACAGCACAAAGGAGACAAGATTCGCTTTGCAGGGTAGAGCTTTATCTGACTTTTGGGAAGTATCAGTAGTCAGGAGGCCAACAATGTGTGGTTGGGGTCGGGGGAGGGGGTGTCGGGGGGGCGGTGAGGTACTTGTGCATGTGTGTGTGATTCAGGTGCAGGAACTACTGCAGCCAGTTTCTTAGGTTCAGCACCGTATCATGCAAATGTAATTAAGTCTGATTTGAACGCATGTCTAAAAATAAAAATGGTCTTAGAGTAAAACCGTGTCAGGTGAGCCCCTTGCAAAGTAATTAAGAAAAAGATGTCACCTTCCCCCCCCAAATGGACCAAATCATAGTACAAATCATAAGTATGAGCAGCTCCTTCAACACCAATATAGAAAGAACACAAAAAAAATCTCCAGTCTGTGATTTATGCAGAGAGAACTCACGCTGCCAGAGTTAAATTGCCCTTGCAATTGCTAAGAAACTATGGATGACAAAATCTCGACTCAGAGAAGATGCATCCAACACAGATAATTCTATATTAGAGCTCATCTGTGTGATAAGGAGTAAATTGATCACAAAAAAAATGGTATTATCCAAAGAAGAAGTGATCATGACTTGATTGCATTTTTCAAGTGCAAATAGAAGACTTTTTACCTTGCCAAAACTACTAATAGACATGCTTGCTGCTTAAAAAAGATCGATTTCATGAAGCTGGGGGAGGAAGACAGGGGATGGAAGAGCTAAACCAGTTGGGAGAAAGAATTTTAGAAGAAAAATATAACAATTACTGGGAACAGCTTAAGAACATTCTTCTGCATGCCCAGAAAAATACATAGTCTGAGTCAAAGAAAGCTGTAGCTGCTAAAAAAAAAAACAAGTTAGCTTAAGGGGAAGCGGAAGCAGGTATAAAACATAGATACAATACATGCAAGAAAGGCAAAATTCTTAGTTTTAATAGAAATCATAACAGAGAAATAGCCAAAAGTGTGCAGGAATACCATAGATATCTCCTTTTACTGCCTCTATGTGAAGGGAAGTTGGACACTGCAGTCCTATTCAATGATGAATACTGTGTTTCAAAAGCAGAGAAGTGTTAAGCAAAAGCTGCTATGCTAGAAGATATTTTAAGATCAACAAAACTAAATACTAAAAATACTGCTACACAGAGAAGTTTTAAAATAGGTGGCCAAAATGTAGGAGAGGACCTCTTGTACAGACAATTCAGTAAAAGCTTTAGAGCACCACAGCACGTCTAGAGGGATCATTAAATCTAAAGCTCCCCTAATATTTTAAATCTGGACTCAGGGAGCCTGATCACAGCCTTTGTGCTGCAAAGTTTATAGGGAACCGCATCAGGAATAGCTTGAAAGAGATTTTAGCCACAGCAGCTAATTAATGCATGTGGGTTATGGAAAACAGAGCTCAAAATAACCACTTTCTGTGTTTAGCTGATGCAGACAATAGTGTTTATGTAGTATGCACAGTCTGCGCTACAGCTTTCATCTTATGAGAAGTTTTGATTAAAATAGTAGAAAAATATATGTCAGCGTGGCTCATATTAAAGTCCCAGCTACTTAGCAGATCTGAAACTAAGCAGAAATCTACCTCCAAATAGTTGCTTTTCTTATGATACCGTCCATTAGGTGGGTTGTTCTCTGCCATTAAATATTTTTATCAGTCACGTTCATCAAGACTTTCTCTAAATATTATTAGGAAAGATTTAAAGTAAATAAAATGTCAGTAAGAGGAAATAAAGGAATTCCATACAGGGAGCTTTCTGTATTGCCTGGTAAACTGAACACAAACAAAGAACATGCTATTCTGATGAAAACTTGTTATTGTTTGCACACACTGGGAGGAGGCACTGACCATGCTGACGAGTCTTTTCCAGGAGGATGTTCCCTGTAGAGGTTATGGTGCAGTATAACCCCCCCCTGTTGCAATGCTGACCAAAAAAGTTGTGATGTTTCCTTTAGAGGTAAAAATACAAGACTGGGGAAGAGCAGAGAAGCTATATAGCTGTATCACCTGTGTGCCTGGCACTGCCATAATTACCCCCTGTAGCTGATGTCCACAGATCAAGAAGCCATCAAAGTTTAAAAGGTGAGGATCTGGACTTCAAAAAAATAAAAAACAAGAACTCCCTAGAGGAAAAAAAACCAACAAAAAAACCCCAAGCCAACAGAGTGAGCCCTAATGATGTTCTTGTGTTGCTTTTTTACCCATCTGCTTGCTGAGCCTGTTCTCCAAAATGGAATGAGGCTACATACACATACTGGATCTAAACAAGGTAGCAAAAACTCTTCAGGACAGAACTAATCCACAGTGAGAATCTGCCATTCATTGTATGGACAGAGTTGTTACAACTGCTGGCAGTAGCAGAAGTCACAAACACACTCATGGCCATATGCACACAGGTGTAAGCCACTACAGGGGCTGTTTCTGTCTATAGTATTCCTGGATGAAACCGGAAGATTGAGAGTGACAAATCTCTACTACAAGAGCATTACAGAAATCTTTGAGTTAATGCCCTCATACACATACAGCAAATTCAATCACTGTAGTGACACTGCAATTCTTGAAGAAAACAGAAACACAAATACATTCAACATTTTCAATGCATGTATATATATCCTGAATTCAATGATATTCAGTGTTTGCTAAAAAAAGGTCACTGTTGGGATAAGGGATTTAACAATGAAGTACTCATATCTCCACATACCATCCGAAACTCATTGCCGGGATAACATCTAACTTACGATATGAGGATCAAATTCCTATTTAGAATTATTTCATTCCACAGCAGGTATAAAAAAAAGTCATATCAACTCATTCACCAAGGAAAAACCTTTGTAAGGCCAAACACCCTTGATATGCATCGTCATAAAACTGAGCTGCCCCATAACTGCTGAGAATAAAACTTTCTGCTTTGATTTGTGTTAACAGCGAACAGGAACAATAGCAGCTTCTGACCTCGTTGCAAAAGCATTTCTTTGAAAGTTTACATTACCGGGGAAGACTTTCTAGACATATTTACAAGCAGGGTAAATTGATTTCCAGGGGGCACCTCCTTCCTGTTGGCCTATTTTTGATTCTCTGTCAGAGATGTGTTATGAAACCAAAAAAGTTTTCACATCATCTGAACAGAGTTTAGTTCCTCTCTAATTCAGCAAATATTCACATATTTCTGGCGCATCCAGCTGCATGGTTTGGCAAGATTTGTCTGTTTCTGCTGTCAAAAACAGGACAAGAGAATGTTGTTCTGTCCTCCACACCATGAAAACCTTGAACAGCATCACCCCCACCCCCCACCCCTTTTCTTTATACCTCTCCTTCTAGAAAAAGGCTTCATGAACTAGTGCTGTAACAACTTCCAAGCACAGAAAACAATGGGGACCCAAGCAGAGAAGTTTTATTCTTTTACAGTTTCTGTCACTCCCTTCCACTGAGTTTTCAAGACTTCCTTTTCTGTCTGATCCGGATAAATGGATAAACAGAAAATCTGAGCTTTTCCTGCTTGTTTATCAGAGTGATTTTTGAAATTGGAGCTTTCATACTAAAAGGTTCTGAAGAACCTGGTGATCTGATCAGCCACTGTCATTGTGATTTCGGAGCAAGAAGCCAACTGGTGATCTCAAGACCTGTACAGGGCTAGCTGACTCGGAGCCTATGTTTGATGCACAGCCAAGCAGCAGCTTTCTTACATAGTTTGCACAACACGACAAAATTCTGAATACACCAGGAGCAGAGAAGTAGGAATTGAGTGTTCTCAGAGAGCCATTTTTCCTGCCTCAGTCTATAATTTGCAAGCTAGGTATTTGAAAAGATCTGCAGTCTACAACTTCTATTGTTCTGCAACTAGAAGCTTCATTTATGGTACCTTCCTGTATTTACAGTTGCAAACTGCATGTGCAAGGCAGGTTTCTCTCTGTTTACATCACATAGTGCAGTCTGAATAACAGCATAAAGAGGAGATAACTGTTAATGTATGATAATCTCCTGTTATTCTATTAACACACCCTATAAGTTAATTTTCTCACCATTACCATTTACAAATCAAGACATCCTCTTGTATTGTGAGATACCTTCACTTCAAAGATTTTGGTCTATTTTAATCTTTTCTTTGTGCTTTGGTGCCAAAGAATTTGGTCCACAGTGCATTAATTTCTTTGGGTCTATATAAGCATAAAGGCTTATTTCATCAGCACACATTCCACTTTTGTCTGACTTTAGCTTCTACTGAAAACTAGCTTGTCTGGTCTTCTGGTGATCTGCTTTTGAGAAGAGGATTAACTGGTGTTTAAGCAGACAATTAAATACAAATATACATCTTACAGACAAGAACTTCACCCACCAGCATTCAAATAAGACTGATATTTGTATCTTCCAATACTACAAAGCAACTACTCCCAGCTATCCCTGTTTAAACAGAAACTATTCAAAAAATTATACCACAAAAATGAAACACCTCTGATCACAGCACAGACTTGTTGGCACTTGAGGAATAAACACAAAAGCAACCCAAAATTAAAGAAGATCCTATTCCATTATTTTAGAGCTGTAACAATTTTCTGGGGATTTGATCAATACCTGGGATTGCATCAAGTAAGATCTAGAATAAACTCACGTAGCTCCCCTGGTGGAGTTAACTTGGTTTTGTAACTAAAATCACATCCAGAAAATCTGATGCTAATGGAAATATTCCACCATTCACTGGAGACCTTCACCTCCCTTCCTCTCCAAACTACCATTTTTTCATCAGTGCTAAATACTCCCTGTCAAGGAAGAGTTGTATTTGATTGAGATGCACAGGCATCAATAAAATAATTACTGATGTCAGATAGCATTCTTTGCTTAATGCTTGTTCCCCTGCATGACTTAATTAACAATGCCTTCACATCAGAGTAAATCCTCTCCGCTTTTTTATTTGCCTGATGTCTTCAGACAATTTCATGGTTGTGATATGGACGTTCCTTTGTTAATTCTTCCAAAGCATTAGTTAGGCGAGAGGCATGGACACAGTGTGACTAAGACCCCCAAATCCCTGCTGATATGAGAGAGGAATGGAGAGGCAGATGGCATTTGAGCCAGTCTGAATTTATGAAGGTGCCAGAGAGCTATTTTACAGGACAAAGGAATTAGTAAGAAACTTACTGGAAGCGCAACAGTACACAGAAAGACAGTACAATCTACCAAATTAGAGGATACAATAATGTTAGAGGCATACGTAGCAGAGTCAGGATTGACATATGAACTGTCTCCTTAGGACAAATTGTTGCACCTTCATGAACTGAATGGACAACAGAATGCACACTTTTAAAACTACACCTAGAAGAACTGAACAAAGCTTTCCTCCAGCATAGCTTCCACTTACAGCAGCTGAGGATGCCTTAGGTAAAAAGCAGTGCAGAAAAGCAGCCAGGTTTCTTTGTTCATCTGTGTTCCCACCAGAATGAGAACAGCAGATTTTCCTCTGCAAAGCACTTCAGCAGTTAGACAGTAATTTCACTTACACCCATGCAAACTCAGAATGACTCCTCTGATGCTAACAAAATCCTCACAGATCTATACTCCTGCATTGCTGGATCTGTGCTACCTTCACCCAGCAAAAACACTTACGCAAACAGCTGATACTGCAAAGCATTTTCCCAGTCTCCTTACATGAAGTGTCAGCACAGGCCAGGAAAGTTACTGTGAAAGGTACTTACTCAATCTCTCGTTTCAAAGCATTGCTTAAACCAGCAACTCTGGACAACAAAACAGATAATCAAAAGGCAACTAACTGCTTAAGCAGAGCATTTTGTATGCTACAATAGAATAAACCCTGTGTGCCAGTAAAAGACCCAGACAGGAGATGTTACAGACATTATTCCTCAGTCCTCAGCCAGAGTGTATTAATAATGAACCACAGCAGGAGTTCTTATTTACAAGGAAATGGAAATGGTTATAATTTCTCAATTGTAAAATCCTGGAAGCAGACAGCCAAGTTTGAAATGGGATGCAGTGTTAAGTGGCATTAATCCTGCACAGATATCGTGTGAACAGTTGATTAGCAAAAGCTACATTTGAAAAACAAATATTACATGTCTTAAGGATGAAAAAACATTGTCTTACGTCATCCTTACTTTCATCCTCACAGTGAAAAGGATCAAGGTTTAAGCCATAGAAAGTGTACAGACACCTGACCAATAAAGCCTGAGTTCATGGATCTCTGTGCAGCTTCAAAATTACTTTGCAAATCATCGTCGCCTATTCCCTTCACATCCCTGGGAAGCAGCAAATGCTCAGATCATCATGCTCCACCCTGAGATGCTGCTAACTACATAGCTGTTTTCCAGTCCTCTGGATCACTCACATGCATGGTACAAACAGGGAAAACACAGACAAACTTTCTCATAACCCATTCAATATCCTTCATTTGCCATAGAAATCTTTGAGTGCAGAGTCAACCTAGGGAAGGTGAGAGTTCTCATCTACAAAATCGTCTTACAATGTTGATATCTCAAACAGAAAACAGCCTCCTCTGAAGCTCCAGTTCAAATCCAGGAATGAAATTGTGTGGTCTCACAGAAGTGGCTAGAGAGAATATTTATTAAAGAAATGCTAATATCTAAGCAGCCCAATCTTCCTAAAAATAGCCCATGGTAGAGTTGTTAGTTTAATTTGGGTCTGTGACTAACATGCATACGTTATAGTCACTCCTCTCATGCTTCATAGGCTCCCAAGTCTACATATCATAAAGGGCAACAGCAAAGTCTAAATAACTTTCTACAGGTTCATTTGTCTTCTTTAGAAAGCCTCAACACCTGGCTGCACCATGTCAGTGCTCATTTTATTAAAAAAAAGTAAGTGCTGAGATTTATTCCTTATGGTAATGTTCAAAGGTGGCAAAATGAACTTCTAAATTGTTTATCACACTTGTATTGTGACACATGCACTGCAAGCCTCTTCCTTTTGTCTTGAGAGCTGCACTCACATTTGTCAGGAAAATCTCTGATGCAATGACATCCTCATCTATTTTATAACAGGTAATACTGGCCACTGAAGCATTCATACTGGCTCACTGTGAAACTCCTGCAGCCTGCTGCTTATCTCAGAGCAGCTGAAGAAATCCAGGAGAAACTTCCCAGGCATCAATGAAAGAAATCAAAATCAGAGCTGTGGCTTCATTGTGCCACTTACAATTTATGCTATCCAACAGGCTCATTAAACATCGGTGACTTTATGGCCTATTAAAGTTAATGAAAAATGATTCAGATTTCCAACAGATCTTTGGTCTCGATTTACTGCTTCTCTGCAGAACAATTCCTTTTTTCTGGTCAGAAGAGCTATAGCCTATGATTTGGAGATCCCAGTCCTGGTCCCCATGAGTTAACCTTCCAGGCAAGCCTGCCAAAGCCAATTAGGTTACAGCATCAAAGTAATTTTAGACATAACTAGTTACGCAGATTATAGGTCTGTTGCTTGCTACAACCAAAGGTTTTACTTTTGGAAGTTAACACTAATTTGAGCCCCATAGTCTCCCTCTTGCAGTTTTAAAGGAAGCCTGAGGGTAGTGCTTTTACTTATGATGACAGGCAGAGTTCTCAGCATCTGTTTAAACAAAACAGAACAAAGGGAATATCTGTTGCCATGCAACCAATAAAAATGATACACTTTTAATAGCTGAGACCAGAAAAGGCTGCTGCCATACAGGCTCACAAATTTTCAAAAGAAAATATAAGGGTTAATTCCTTAAGTTAAACCACTTGTCAGCAGAGAGGAGGGGAGCAAATCTTCTATGGCCATTATAATACAAACTGGGTATGGCTGGAAAGAGCACTGCTTTCAGCAAATCCTCCCAGTAGGGGAAAGAATTGTTATTCTTATACCATTAGGCTGGGTTATAACTGAATGTGTTTGTTTCACCCATTTCTTTCTATATCATCAAACCCCTCGAATTTTTTGGGCTGTGGGATAGAAGGCAACACACACCAACAGGACAGTCCAGGCCACCTCATAAAGTCAACACATACAAATCTTCAGAGAGTAGATTTTCTTCCAAGCTAGATCGCTCAGATACATTGGTGTAAGACAGAAAAAAACTCAGAGATCTGGTGCAGGATCAAAGGAATAACATATTTCCTTTTCAGGAATTAATCTGAAAATTAATGCTGAATTATGTAGCTTGAGCTCAGTGTCCTGAAAACTATTAAAGGAACAGCTTTAAACAACATGACACCTTGCATAGATTGTACAACTTCAGTGATACCTGCAGAGCAATGACAGGTCATAGCCAGGAGATTTGGGATGTTAGAATACAGCAGAGGTAATGACTAAAGTTTGCAGGACCACAAGACACAGTTAATGGAAAGTTTTACAGCTAGTATCTCTCACATCCCTACATGCTTTTCAAAGTCTCAGCCATAGGTACCTATTTTAAGAGCTCAATAGCAATACAAAACAAACCTCCAAAAGAATTGCCTTTTTGAATAATAAACAACCTGCAGAACCAGGGGAAAAGACCTGGAAGCAACCTGTTTTTAGAAGACAAAACTATTCCTAGGAGAAGGAAAAAAGAAGTGCTGAAACCCTGGATGCAAAAGGTATTCTCCAGAGTATTTAGCAGAAGTTTGAAGTCTAGAAAATTAAGCTGTTTAGAAAAGTACAAGACCTTGTGCAGATATGTTACTACTACACATTATCTATAAGAGCTGAATTGCTGCCCCATCCAAGGTTTGATACCAGCAACAGAGATCTGACCCACCTCACACAATGTTCTTATGCTGTATAAATTGAAGCCTACTGGGGAAAACTGCTAGGGAAAAAAGAGATTCATCACCCTTCTGAATGCAGATACCTTCAAGGATTTCACAGATGTATTTATAACTTTGAATAAATAATTTTAGATGAGAGTGTTAGCCATAACATTGTACAAGGTCATGGAACTAAGCTTTAAATTAAGAACACCTCTGATCTTCCCAAATCATCCCAATCTCTAATCAGATCTGGTATTGCATCCAGAGGAAATTAAAAATGAAGCTTTCATAATATTTTTCTGGGTCTCAGTCAAGCTGAATGAGCTAGGAGGATCTTTGCCATAAGATTAGTTCCCTTTGGATCCAATCCATACTGGCTAGCTTCAAACATCCTTCCTCCAGACATCTAGCTCAGGTATCATCACTTAGGAGAAGCCTGGACACATTACAAATCCTCCTTTTGTTCTTTATGACAACAGCAAATGCTTGTCTGGAGCTGAAGCCAAATAGCTTTAAGGCTAAGTCATCTTGGCATGTTTTTGCCTTCAGTGCCATGTAAGTTTTATTTAGGAGCAGTTAACAACAAAACAATAGAGGCTTCTGTCTCTGCTCTTGTTTTCCTGTTACTAACCATGCCGCTTAGTGTGAGAGTGACGGATCAACACAATGGGAAATAGAATCTTCCATGGAAAACAAAGACTGATGTGGCACAAAACATATAGATCTCAAGATGCAATGATATTGATTAAATCAAGCAAATGAGTAAGGAATATTTTGTCTTCTATTGTTCACATCCTATTAAAGAAGTGGTCTGTTCTTAGGAAGACTATCTATTTTTTCAGGTTGGTAATCTCCATCGCTAGGCATATTTTGGCAGCTATGGAAATCATGACACAATTAGAAAATATTGAAGGAACAAAAGATTTCTCATTAATACATAATGATTATCATTAATACAAACCCTATTTAAACCTAATTTAGAAGAATGGCTACACTGAGATAATTGTGTTGCTTCAATTAAACATTCCCCATTGAATCTACTGAGTTATTAAGTTGTTCTCCACCTGTGGTGAAACTTCTGCAGATTTGTTATTTCAACTTTTGCTCTCCTCCCTCTGACACCTACTACATTTAGTAAAGCTAAATGGGGGGGAAGAGAAGCATCCTTGTAATGATTTGTTCTCTTACATTCATAGGTAGAAATGAAGTGGGAAAATAAAGGAACAAGAAATTTTAGTATCTTCAAAGCTGATCCAAGTCCAAAAACCTAACCAATCAAAAAAACCCAACAACCAACACTTGTGTCAAGAGGGTCATTCTTTCACAAAAAACTGTGAATTAGCATTATTTTTGAACTGGTTCTAGCAGTTAGATGTCCTTCTGATGTGACAGACGTCACTGGCTGCAGGACAGAAT
Organism: Upupa epops; assembly: GCA_013397515.1. NCBI lineage: Eukaryota > Metazoa > Chordata > Aves > Bucerotiformes > Upupidae > Upupa > Upupa epops. The sequence continues at coordinate 532,745 of VZRI01001621.1, read as the reverse complement.
GTGTTTTACCACCAACATAACAGGAAAAGTATGGAGTAGGAGCAACACTTAAAGTACTGTAAAAACATTGAAAATTTTGTAGTTGACAGACAGGAAAATGGTCACCTTCTAATTATTATTGATTTCTATAAATTGAAACAAGCAATTCACTCTGCACAAAGGACAGAATCACAGTGTACCTAAAATCCATGGGGATCTTGCTATTGGCAAAACCAGAGAAGACTATCCAAGCCTTTGGGCACACGAATAGTGGGGATGCTTTCTAAATCATTGAACCATTGACCAAGGACGCAAGCTAAAGGCCACTGGATTTAAAGAAATCTTCCCATTTACTTCTGCATACTTTGGACCAGACCCCAAAGGGAGTTTGTGCTTATCCTCTCCTGTCTTACAAAGGCAGCTGAATCTGCTAGATGCAGACCTATATCACTTATCGTTGATTGTACTGGCTGCATAGTCCAACTGCAAGCACCACAGAACTAACGTGTTTTCCATGTGCATGGTAGTGTTCTGGGGTGGGGTTTTTAAAGTGCCTCTTCTCCAAAAAAGGTAGATTTTTCTATGCAATTTGGGTAGAAACTTCACAGCATTTGTGAAACATTAATTAATTTTAAATAACTTTTCTCATCAGACAGGCATTTAGGCTCCTCTAGAGATTAACAAAAAATGGTATGTTTTTTTATCTTTCTTTTTGTCTGATCTTGTTGCCTACTCACAGACTCACTGTAAGAGTCACATTGTCGTACCAGAGCAGAATTCAGCCCATTTTTGTATATCAGTAAGACTTCAGGTTAGGCATTCACTGAGGTGAAAACAGTGCAAATGTTTTAGTCTGAACACCTGCCTCTTTGGAGACTTTTCAAAGCCTTCCTTCAATTTATTAGCTGATAATTCCTGCCAGAGCTTGAAATGCTCTCTCCTGGCAGATTCTGAGCTTTCTGGCCTACACACCACTGAGGTGCAGCGCTGACTGAAGACCAATCAAGTTCTGCACTGTGGTTTTAGACGCTTGTGAATATAAATGAGCAAACTCTGCTTTAGAGCTGTGTGTACGTTTCTGCTCTGCAAACTTGCTGCTCTGGGGGCAGAAGGAGCCTGCAGCAAATGCACCAGGGAATTTGGTGCTAAAATTAGTTTGCATTTTAACAAATCACTTTAGTCTTTTCTTGTGGAAAATTGCTGTATGCTTAGTATGTTTAGAGAAGGAGTTTTCAATCTTTTGATTTATGGACCCTAAAAATTGTTCCAGTGAGAGTGTGGAACATTCACGTCTGTAGATTCTGCATATAAACTTGTTTTTCCTGAACCCCTTAGAAGAAATAGATACAACACAGGAAGTTCATAGCTCACAGGTCAAATGCAAAAGATAAAGTCATAAATTACCTGTGATTATAGGGTTTTTCTCCTCGCTGTTAGAAATGATCCAACAGACACCCAAATCTCTGATAAGATACAAAAGATTCATTGGTTGCGGTAATAAGGAATGAGCAAGCGGCACCGGGTGCGTGGGGAGTTAGTCACTCCACCAACATGCACACCTTACAGTTTAAGGCAGCAACATTTTACACCTTATTTCATACATATTATCACTTCAAAGGATCCCCTATATCAGTCTTCTCTTTGTTCACATCTCCACTTCTTAGTGAGACCCCAATCCAAAGATAAGGTGGGAGACAATGTTCTTGGCCTAATCTTAAAAGAGATTAGGTCCCCATACATTTCGCAACACTTTGAAGGTCTTAGATTGCTCAGTCTCCCCCCATCCTGTTTACCGTTTGTTCTGCTGAGTTTCACTGTTTATTTTGTTCATTCAATAGTTTTCCACAATGACAAGGGGGGAATGTTGTTTTTACCTTGACACGAATCATAATATAACATCTCACTTCGCTTTTCCAAACTTACCCACAGGAGTTAAGAACACAGGACTATGGAAGTTTCAGTTGCCAGCCAAACCAAACATTACACAGAAGATCCAGGTTTGCATGGCTCACAACAAATTTCTCGCTCAAATGAAAAATCTTCATGCAAGCAAAGGGTTGGCAAAGCACAATCAGCAGAGTCCTTCTTGTATCACCCAGTTCTCAGTGGCCAAATCCCTGGGAAGCAGATGAATATAGGTATTTTGTCGAGACCACCTGGCACCAGAATGCTGAGGATTCATCACAACAAACTGCCCTATCTCTAGGTTAAGCAGCCTAAGTGCCTAATTAGAAACTCACTGTCCTCTGCTTTCTAGCTCAGTGAAAATTCAAATGCTCTATACAAAGCAGAATAGTATCACTTAGGAAAAGAGCTGTATCAATGTCCCTCTGACCTTTACGTATGCATCATCTAGTGGAGAGCTAAGGTCTTCTATTTGCAGAGGGAGATTATGCAAGTTCAGCCTTCAAGCTGAGAAAAGGTACTTACAGACCAAAACACTCTCTAAGTCTAAAATGTTTGTTTTCCCATTGTGACATGTTCCTCCTCTGAATGTTTGCAACTTCAAGTCAAAATGTCCAATGAGGTTGAGCAAAACCTGCTGCTCAGCTTTATTTCCCTTTCTCTCTCACACAGCTTGCTCAATGCCATTCCAAACCTTTTATTGCCTGCTACACGTTTGTTAACTGCATCTTTACTACTTCCAAGGCCTAAGACTCTTTCAACAAAAATGTTTTTCTTAATTTCTAAACTAAGCTTCTCCTGGTGCAACTTGAGGCCATTTCCTCTTGTCCTAGTACTCATTAGTTTTGAGACCAACACCTACCTCTCTGCAACCAACTGTTTATGTAGTTGTAGAGAGCAATGAGGTCTCCCCTCAGCCTCCTTTTCTTCAGACTAACCAGCCCCAGCTCCCCCAGCTGCTCTTCACAAGGTTTGTTCTCCAGACCCTTCACCAACCTCAATGTCCGTCTTGCACTGAGATGCCCAAAACTGAACCCAGTACTCAAGGTGTGGCCCCATCAGTGCCCAGGACCAGGAGATAATCACTTCCCTGCTCCTCCTTGCAATGCCATTGGCCATTTTGGCCACCTGAGCACACTGCTGGCTCATATTTAGCTGTTAATCAATGATCACCCACAGGTCTCTTTCTGCTGAACTGCTTTCCAGACACTGTCCCCCAGGCCTCTAACACTGCAGTGGGTTGTTGAGGCCTTAGTGCAAGACCCAGCAGCTTTGTTGAAGCCCATATAGTTGAACTTGACCCATCGTTCCAGGCTGTCCAGATCACTCTATAGCATCTTCTCATCCTCAAGCAGATCAACGTGTCTGCCTAGCTTAGCGTCATCTGCAAACTTACTGAGGGTGCACTGAATCCCCTCATCCAAATCGCCAATAAAAATACTAAACAGCACTGGCTCAGTTACTAGACCCCGGGGAACACCACTTGTGACCAGTCACCAGCTGGATCTAACTTGACTCAGCACCACTCTTTGGACCACATGACCAAGTTCTTTTCAACTTCAACTGTTCTGGAATTCTGTACACACAAATTTCTAACGTGAGGCTAGTAAGCACATTCCTAACAAACTATTGTGCTGAATATGGTCAACTAACACTCAGACCTAGGAACTAGAACAATCTATCAGATTAAAGCCAGTAACGTGTTCAAGGAGAATTGTCTCCTATGCCCACACTGGAGCAGGGTAAGAATGTGAAGAGTCCTGCCCTAAAAGGGAAAGGAGCAGCAGAAATAGTGTGTGATGAACTGACCCCAACCCCCACTCAACATCACCCTGACCAGCGGTCAGAGAAGACAGCGAAGCTGAGCCCGGGAAGAATAGATGGGAAGGGGGAGGTTGAGATTTAGTTTTATTTCTTATTATCCTGTTCTGATTTGATTTGCAATGATTAAACTAATTTCTCCAAGTAAAGTCTTATTTTACATGGCAATTGGTGAGTTATCTCTCTGTCCTTTGATCTCAACCCACAAGAGCTTTTTGTTATATTTTCTCTCCCCTGTCCAGCTAAGAGGAGGAGTGATAGAGAGGCTTTGGTGGGCATCTGACACCTAGCCAGGGCCAACTCACCACACATGGTGACTTAGTCAATAAGCTTAAAGTGATCATCATAAATCACAAACATCAATCATTGATCTAGCTGGTATTAGGAGTCCATACTGCTACCCTGAACACGTTTGCTGAAATACAGTATAGGAACCGAGGAAAAACAAAGGATTTCAAAAGGGAAAAGATCACACTTAATTGTCCATGAAAATTTTAGCCAACTGCAGGTGTACTCAATTAACATCTCATTAAAAAACCCTCTTGAACTTCAAATAAGCTGTCAGCCTTGTATAGTGTAAATGAAGGGTATAATTGATAGCCACAGCAGTGCTAGGTTAAGTGCTTTAATAACATTCTGGCTCTCCAGAGAAAGTCAGCTCTGTTTCATCAATATAAAGAATCCACGCCAAGGAAGTTTCATAGTTTAAATGAGTTTTCTGTAGCTGCAGCAGAATAAAGGCAATAAAGTCAGAGGGAAACTTGGCATAATGCAGCATGAGCTTTTTCTGTGTGCTGCTGGAATACTTCCCTTCACTTAGACTGTTTGGAAAGCAAAAGTACAGCAACACCTTATTTATTTCAATGGGCTAGTGGGTACAGATTATCCATAAAGCATGAGACACCAATGCATTTAAAAACATGTGGCCCCAGTTCTGATCTCACTTATGAGCCTGTCTTTGCCAGAGGCAGATTTGTGAGGCCAGTTTAGATTACAGTACTCCTGCTCACTAGCAACTGGCCAGTGCAAGGTGCTTTTTTCCAGAGCGCCTGATTCAGCTGCAGTCTGGTCCTGCAGGCAGATATATTCCCTTCAATAGAATTAACTTTAGAAGTGTCAGAGATCAGTATCTCATCCTCTCTGCTCCATCCAACCACCTCTGATCTTCAGGAAGGTTTGAGTATCAAGCAATGTCATAAATCTAGACCCCTAGTACATTGATTGATGAGACATGGAGGAGAAAAATACAACAAGCTATTTGATCCCTGGCCTTTTGCTCACTGTTATTTCTCTGGACTTCGTACTGCAGAAGTTAACCAGGTGCAGCAGCTGTAAGAGAACATCCATTTTCTATGTGATCATATTTTCTGTCCTTGAGAAGAAAGGAGAACTCTACAGTTCTGCCATACTTTAAAGTGGACAAGTACCTCCAGCCTCCTGCACTTCAGTCAACATTTTCCCTAAGTCTGGTAACTCGTCTACCTCAGTTTCTGGAGCTGGTGAGCCTGCCAGTCTGAGTTTCACTGGGTATCTGCAAATAACTTCTAACATGCTTCAGGAAAGATAATTAACAAACCAAATTCTCCACACAGAGGTCTGCATTCTCCCCAAAACTGCTAGGAGTTCCATGAATTGAGAGCTTAAATATAGAGGCTGATAACGTTTCTGGTATCTGTCTCCTCACTGAACTTCTAATACTGTCCAAAATGTTGCAGTTATGTCCTTGATTTCTATTGTCTTCTCTATATAGTTTTTGGCATCTTCAGTCTAAGTCAGTCCTCTATCTTACACTTTGTCCTGGCACATAGAATCACCTCCAAGTTTGAGTTCTCATCTTCCACATGCCCTGCTTTATGGGTCACTTTGACCCTCTTGGATGAAAAACACTTATTAGTCTAAAACATTTGTGTGACCTTTCTTCCCTCCACACCCTTGGTTACCAAATACCTGCTTCTGTGGTTCCCTGGAAATGAGATCTGTTTAATCACAGGGAAGATTGTCTCTCTCACAAGCAGAAACTGTTTCTGCTTTGTGAACAGAAAATCTCAATGGAATTTCCAAGCAACTCTCCAGGTGCATCACTCTTCAAAAGAGATGGATTTATGCCAGTTCGCTACCCTTTCAATACTGGGAATGGTTGCAGAGATAATTTGTGTTTCATGACCACACTGGGCTCAATAGCTGCCTGCCTCAAACACAAGCAACACCCTTCCCATATTTTTATGGTCCAAAATGACAAAATGTATTACTGAGAATACTGTCTTGGAGAATTACACTCTTTCAATCAAGTGACATCCAAGGTTTGTAATAAAAAATTCATCACTTTGGATTTTGCATTTTACATGAAAAGGGGTCCACCATACAGAACACACCTGGACATAGTGGCTCATACATGCATATATCTATGATGTCTCCAGAATCATTTCAATTGCAAGAAAAACATCCCATCATAAAAATATAAAATAAAAGCTGCTAACATTCAGCTCCTCTGTGTTTTACTAGAATTTAAGGTTGTAAGTCCTGTAAGTTCTTGTGTGTGAAACCATAAAAAGCATACAATTAAATAATTGATGAAAAATCCAAGAATACTGTGGGTTTTCCATGCCTTTGGACTATCATTTCATTGCAGTGGCTAGCAGTGATCTTGGGTTGACAGAAAGCCTCCCATAATGGGAATACATTCTGGATCAGTTCCAAACTCACTATGAAAGTCAGCACAATAACACAGCAACTGCAGGACAAGAGACTCTCTGGAGGAAAGGAGGTTTTGAGCACTTTCAGGCATAGTGCTGAACATCTCCTGCCTTCTCTCTTATTCATTTCTACCAGCAAGGATCATCATGTGGATGAAAGGCAGTAAGATTTACCGGCTTTGACCACATACTTTATCATATTTTATCATCCTATGGCAGACAGGAGCTGTACCTCAGGAGTGACAGTCACATCACAGGAATAAAGTTTTGCCCATTTCAGGTGTCACAACTCTGTCTCCTGGGAGACGGTAGTATTATTTTTCTGCTGAATGTAACCTCTGCTTTAGTCTTTAAAAAAGAAAAGAGAGGGGATTTTATATTTGGCAGGGCTTGAGTTTACTCATTTGCTTATCTTAAGTGTTTGCTCTTTTCAACATTCCTTGCATCACATGCAGCATCTTCTGCAGAGCTTCATAATCTGAGTTGTGGGAAGAACCAGTCACTGTTAGAGATTTTTTCCAGCACCTCTGCAGTAGCTAAATGGCCAATTGGGAAGCTGTCCACTTACAGCTGGATGCAGCTCTGCTCAGAATCTGTAACTCCACTAAAAGGAGAAGCTCTGATGAAAAACAACAGTTTTCAGCAATGTGGCTGTTCAAGACAAAACCCATGTAAGCAGTTCATTCAATCTGATGTTCCGAGATCTGACAAATGATAATTGAGTTAATTCACGTTTGTCAGCTTGTTACCTGCAACCGTTACCAGATGCTGTGCACTCCTCTGACCCATCTGAATCTGAAACCACTCATTCTATCAGTTAGGACATTGGGCTTAAGGTTTTGATGAAAATATAATTAACTTGCTACAAAACCCATTAGTAACCCCAGTCTTACACTGAAAAGAAAAAGGAGGCAGAACTTCAACAGGAATCCTGGAAATCTGTTCAATTTTTAATATATGAGAATTGTGACTTAATTCTGTTGCGCAGCCAGAAGTTCAAGGAAAGATTTAATACCTACAGTTTAGGGATTAAATCAATCAAGGAAATGGATCAGTTAGGTCATTTGAAATGGGACTTGAAAAAAGCATTAGAGGAAAACTGCAGAGAGCAATTTTCCAATGGTCAAAAAAAGGGATTATTATAGCAGTCTTAATGCATGTAATTTTATCTCCTAAAACATATGAAAAAAACCCCTTCATAGCTCAAAACTCTACCTGGCTGTTTAATCCCAAGGCAGTGAAATTTTTACTACCAAGAATCTTTTGAAAAAGACATTACAGTTGTTTCTAGTTCCAAGCACTTGGAATAATGTGTTGGGTACAGATTGTCTCTAAGAATCTTAATACATTCACACATGCTTAAACTGTGCTTTAAATTAAAATGTTTTCTTAGATGAAGAAATAAAAGTGGAATTCTGAACCTGGGAAGAAACCCAACATAGATTCCTTCACTAAAATCCTCCTCCGTGATTTCACTCTTCAACTAAGCATTCTGCAAGTCCCCTGTGCCACTGGCAAACACCCACCAAAGTCTCACCCACAGCCTAGGCTGAACCTTATTAGCTCAACCTCCTCTACTGCATTTTATATACAGATATATATATATAAACGCACAGACACTGGACCACACATCTCAGCTCTTCAATTATCTCAACTGGCTGCTTTCCCCACAATGCAACTAGTTTCAGCATCAAAGGGAGATGGGAGAGGGGACAAGGTAGGTTAGAGAATTAAACAATCGTGGCTTTTAAGCTCCCTAATTAAATGCAGAGGGCACAGCATCTGCATAACTGAGTTGAAAGACTTTGGGTCATACACTTTATTAAAGCCTAAATGAGATCAGTGATGAGTGACACATTTTTAACAGATAGGGTTCCTCAGGGTAATCGTTAGGTGTGGCCACTGAGAGCAGAACTCAAAGCATGTCCTTTGTTCCTAGAAAAATACTTAAAGACAGTTTTTCCTGTGCTTCTGAATCAAAGAAGAATCATTTGGTTGGCATTAAATGTCACTACTTGCAATTAAGATAATTTTAACTGCAACAGAACTCGTTAGTCCATTCAAGCCAGTGTCCCCATGTCAGGAAGCCCTCTTACTAAAACTAAACTGCACCCACGGGAATTATTAAACTTTTAGCGGTGACAGATAATCAGTTGTACCATCTTAACAAACACAGGATTACCCCTGCTACTGGTAAATCTTGGCATCACTGCTGAGTGTCACACAAGACTCTGAAGCATCCAACTCATCCCTTCCAGAAGCCGTCTAGAGCTCATTGTGTTACACCAGCTCCAGCACTAACACAGCACTTCAGTGACTTCATTATGAATCTAGAAAAACTGGGCAGCAGCGCAAACTTGATTCCTCTCTGCTTCACAATCCTCACTACAGGAGCTATTCAAAGAATCCAGACTACAGGCTATTAAACCGTGTGTTAATACCAAAACAAAGCAAGGTTGATTCTTCCACCTGGACCTACTCTACAATAGGTGGAAATAGTATCATGGCATCTGCTTGTCTTCAGTATCAATGTTTATCAAGGTGAACCTGTAAGTCAAATTAGGTCTCCGCATTGCTCTTCATGGATACTTTTGGGAAGTCATCACACAACTGAGCCACAGCTCTAGTTTCCCCTGGTTGCCACTACAGTTAACGGGTAAGAAGAGCAAGGAGAGTTCCTCTGGAAGGCAGAGCAAGCAGGAGTCTGATGGGGTTGTGTAGCTTCTCTAATTCAGCCTTTGTATGTGGTGCTGATACCTCACTTTGAGACTTCCAGTTGCAATCAGTCTCCACACACACAGAGCCAAACTGCCTATTTTCCCAATATGCCACCTGCCAGCATGGCAATCAGAGATGAATTTAACATATCCAATCCAAATTTTTTCAAAGTAACTGAAAGACTCTAAGCAGGGTGGGTCTGTTCAGTGATAAAGGCACCTGTACGCCATATATACACTAGATAGGGAAATACAGGAAAACTACTTGAGCAAGGTGATGGTGTCACCCCATTGCAGTCACTAAAATCTCTTTAGAGCAAGAGCCAATCTGTTAGAAAGATGTCATTACAAAATACCTCCCACACTCCTGAGATATTTTTTGAAGAGCAGTTCAGTAGGACACACAGTACAGAGTTCTGTATATATATGCAGTATACACAGGGTTTTTATCACAAAAATTGCTATCCATCACTGCTCATTCATGAGTAGACCACACTGGAAAGCAGCTGGGCTTCCCATTATCAATCCAAGGGGTTTATATCCTACTGTTGATGAAGGTTAGGCACAGGAAAGGCTTTTCCATGCAAATACAAGCAGGGAATAAACCAAACAAAACCCCAAACACACAAGAATCCACTCCCAAACAAACAAGAGACCCCAAACAATCACATATCCTGGAAAACAAACAAAAAACACAACAATCAAACACACAGAAGAAACCCAAAAGGTTTCTGTCTTCAGTAAATTTTTAAAATTATTTAATTAAGAAGTGTTCTGCCTCTGGCCATGGAAGGCTTAATGTGGCAGTAAGGCTTGATATCAGATGATTAAATTATGTGATCATGATGTGGTGTGGGAATAATCCATCTAGTTCTAGCATGATCTAAGTAGCCTGAGGGCTGTTCTAGTTTGATCCATTACAAGATTCTAGAAGAGTCTTAAATCAGTGGAGATGAGAACTTGCATCATCCACTCTGTCTGACTGTTCTGACAGGAGACTCTTCTCATGATGGCTGGAAGTTGTGGCTGGAAGAACTTCCTTTTGGAGGAATGTATTCAAACCAGGACAGAAAAGTCACACTCTGGCACTTAGTCTCTCTGACAGTATCACAGTATCACAGTAATGATGAGGCTGGAAAAGACATCCAGTCCAACCTAAAACCAACCAAGTAAACCTAACATCTAACATCTAGATCATGCCACTCAGCACTTCATCCAGACTAACCTTGACCACCTCCAGAGATGGCGACTCGACCACCTCCATGGGCAGCCTGTTCCAAAATCAGATCACTCTTTCAGTGAAAAACCTTTTGCTAATGTCAAGTCTAAACCTCCCCCAATGGAGCTTAAG
>VZRI01001621.1:463305-522241 GCA_013397515.1 Upupa epops | reverse complement strand
AGTGCCGAATACAGGGAAAGGATAACCTCCCTCTCCCTGCTGGCCACACCATTCCTGATACAGGCCAGGATTCCGTTAGCCCTCTTGGCTGCCTGGGCACATTGCTGACTCATGCTAAGTTTACTGTCTACTAGTACCCCCATGACTCTTTCTACCTGAGTACTAAGAACTCCATTCCCAGCCTATAGTTCTGCCTGAGGTTGTTTTAACTAAAATGCAGAACCCAACACTTAGACTTGTTAAAATTCATCCTATTGGAGTCTGCTCATCTCTCCAGTCTGTCCAAGTCCCTCTGCAGGGCCCTCCTACACTCCAACAAATCAACACGGTCTCCAAGCTTGGTGTCATCCGCAAATTTGCTCATGATGGATTCCAACCCATCATCAATATCATCAATGAAGATGTCGAACAGGACCAGACCTAACAGCAACCCTTGAGGGACACCATTAGTAATGGGTCGCCAACTAGATGCAACATTTACCACCACTCTCTCATTCATCTTGTTCATCTAGTACATTTAGGGAAAGAACACTGTGACGAACTCCAAACACAACCTTTTCTTATTGATATTTATTCCATACTCCAGAGGTGGAACCTGTGTCTGGACTAAACCAGTCAGGAAAAAAAGCGGTTCCTGGCACAGCATTTTGATTAGGATCTCAAATATGTTTTTTCCTACCCAAACTGGCACATGCAGGAGAAAAGCAAGAAGCAGTCTAAGGCTAAGCAATCATTCAGGAAGATGATACAATTCACCAAAGATATCCATAAACTAGTAGAAATTTTAGTCATCATTTCTCCTTTTAAATCCCAGCCCACATTCCTTTATATTTTATGCAGAAAAAAGTTAAATGGCTAAAACAATATCCAAAATCTATGTCAGAGAATTTAGTGCAGGTTCTAGACAGACTCAAAATTGAAAGCCATTCATCCAAAAGAATGTGCTTCATTCCATCTTCGTTTGACCTGTTGCAAAGTTCACTAAGCTTAACAAGGGATTGGTCCACAAAGTTTCCTCCTTTCTGGTTGAAATCCTTTGAAGTCATTGGGAGTCAGCATACGTACATGCAGACACTTCATAACAAAAGAAATATGTTTTGAAAAAGTATTCAATCCCAGTGACATCAGAAAGTATAAAAATGAAAAACTCTCAGTAAATGTGCTTGTAGTGTACATATGTTGCAAATCAGGAACTCTATATACCTTTCATATATATATATATATATGCACACACACGTAAACAGATTGGTAAAGCAAAATAAATGTTGTGTTGAAGATCCAAAGGTTCAGAAGAGCAAGCAACCAAATCAGACTGTTTACAGTTTAGCTGTAATGCAGAATCAATGCAGCTGCATTTGTATGTACAATGTACTTAGATGTCCATTGATCTAGTACTTACTACTGAATAGAGGTCATTAAGAAGGCGGTTTGCCTCTTATCGGTCTCTTATTTTCAAGCCAGTTGAAGCATTTCAGTTTGACTACAATCGGTACAGCAGGTACATTATACACTATCTATTCAAGTTCATCAAGCAAAGCACAGCAATGGAAAATACCTCCTTTTCTTATTGTTGCTGTTTGAAAATACCGAATTTTCAAGTGTTACTTTTGGTGCTTTTATGCCCAAAGACCACTTTATTTTGAAACTGGCGGTAGCTTTCCAGGCAGATCCCTCATCAGTGTCCTGATCCTGCAGGTGATCGGTGGACAGAGTCTATAAAAGGGAGCGGACTTCCTGTTTTCTGCATTTCTGGTTCTGTCAGCACACAGAGAGCTCCTCTATAAGAGAACTTCCCCTGCCACCACCCTTCCCCACACAACCCCATAGGGCAGGGAATGCAAGTAAAGGCTATTGGCCTATTTGCCACTGTGGCTCTGCCACCAAAAGGTGGAGCACTGAAGGAGCTTGGACTGATGCCACAGCTCTGCTGCAGGGTCCAGCCCTGGCCCGATTCTTGGCAGTGGGCTGAAGTATAAAGCCTCTACTCCCACATATTCTTCTCTCAGCTGATCATCTTTGCAGATGCCAGACAGCAGTGCACTCTTAATCTTCTCCCTCCCTTGGAGCCTTAACCACAGGGGAGAAGAAAAGAGAGGAACAGGCCCTGCAGCAGGCCTATTTACCACAACAGGTGTTGCCCCACATTGCCAGCACCATGTTGCCTCTGTCCCAACCAAAGACCTGACTTTAGATCCTGTATACTCTGCCACTGAGAGACTGAGAGAAGCCTCTGATAATAGAGAAAGAGAGATCATAAGTACTAATCTCCTAAATCTTTGGCAAACACAGAGAGACTGAGGATCTGTTGTATTCCTATCTGAGATACTGTTATGGCCTGAAGGAAAAACCAGGACAAGAGGAGTCATAAGCAGGCCTGCAATGTCAGAGGGGGCCGACTTCTGCAAGAGGACTAGAAAAGAGACATTTCCACAAGCATCACAACGTAAGTGGGCCCTCAGGAGCCCTACTGAGTTCTATGGATGGAGAAGATGGCTGAATTCCCCCTCTGGTTAGACTGTTTGTGTACCCTCTCTTTCTCCAGGGCTCTCATTTGAAGCCAAAACCAATGTCTTAGCTGTCTCCCATTTCTCTTAGAGTCTGTGTAAAGGCATTGTGATGCAGTTTCTGTTTTATCTTTTTGATTGTTTTATTTGTTTGGGAATATTTTCCTTTTCTTGTTGGTGATGGGTTCAATAAATCCTTTTCTTTTTAGCAAGGTTGCTTCATTGCATGTTGAATTCTCGATGACTGTTGGTTGCTGTGCTTGTATTACAGGTATCAACTCAAAGCAGTTTAGAACTTCGCTCTAACCCATGACACTTATACTCTTCAAAGCCTAGACTCACTCAGAGAAAACTCTAGAAGAACCCAGTGGCTTTCTGTCGTGGCTACTTGTTTACAGCATTACCTTATTGAAAAGAAGCTGGCAGCGCAGCACAAATTTAGAGGCAGCTGGCTTAAATACCAATAATAATAAGGTTCTTTGTCTAATATCAACATGCTTCTAACATCAATACCCTTCTAACACCCACATTTCCACAAAAGGTTCAAAACCCCTATACCTAATGATTGATTGTGATTCCTTGGCTGTACTGTGTTGCAGCAGAAGTACAGTGCAGGTTACCTTCTCAGTGTCAGCTGTTAATGGGACATATTGTTCTACACGCAGTGTTCTTTCTTCTCTTTGAAAAATACTGTGTCATCATCGCCTCTTCAAGCATCATCTGCATAGCTCTGGCTTGGGATCACAGGCCATCACAGAGCATACTTCCTTGGGGGTTTTCCCTATCACCTTAGAATTAAAATTCTGCTTTTCAAAAAGTTCTGCTCTACAAAAATATATTTTCATGAACAGTGTCTTAGCACAGCAAATTAACATAGACACAGATAGTCCCTTTGCCTGCGCAGGATCCTCACAACACATTTTCCCTGACAGTAGAGGGATTGGACATGTTTTCAGAATAAACATGTTGCAGTACTTTTTTTATTTCCCTCATGTTTTACAGTCAGTAATTCCCCAGCTTAGTATCTCATTAGATAGGGAAATTAAACACTGACAGGTTACAACATTTCCCAAGGCCTTTTTACAGAGCAGAGAAAATAGCCTTTTCCTACACTTTCAACATCTCAAGATTTTGATTTGCCAATTTTGTTTGCAAGGCACGCATGCAACATGACTGACTGACACAACATGAATATCCCTAATTTACGTAGCCACCCTAACCATGACATCAAGTATCATCTGATACTGTAAATCTCTGCTTAAGATGATTCAGTGAACATTATAACAACCCTGTATAAAACAGTCAGCTCTTAAAGATTGTTCTTAGGCTACAGACACACACTGGAGCCTCATGCACATGAACAATGTCTTTCATAACCTTCCAGCTTAAAAGAAAGAAAAAGCAGAATCAAGAAAAACACAGCAACTCCTTCCAAAGACTCAGTCAACATCCACTAAAGTGGTTTGTTCAACCATAGCACCTGAGAAATGTCCCTGTAAAATTTCCCTATACTCCTCCCAAGATGGATTGTGAAAGACAAGGCTGTTCAATTCATTGTGAGAATCATTGAAAATAGCCAAATGGGAAACTACCCTCCACAGTGAGAAACACTGAAGGCAGAATAAAGCCAATAGAAAACCCTTCATTTTTAATATGTCCAGATACAATGAGAAGCATAATAATCCGTTATGGAAATCAGGAAAGAGAACAAATAGAACAAAGCCTTTGGAGTTGCCTAAACAAACTTCGAGAAACACAATTCAACAAATATTATGCTGATCCTGAGGCAAGGAAGAGAATTTTTGGCCTTCAACTTTAGTCAAGGAAATAGTTTTTTAATATTTGAATTGGATCGAGCACTTCTTGTAACTGCTTGTTTATACCAAAGCAACTGGTATTACAGCTGGATCTCCTAAAGCAGAGTGGAATGATGGCAGAGAGAGAAAAGACTAGATGCTTAGAAGATTTCAACCAGAGCAGTTCCAGTGCAAAGTAATGCCCATTTATCCTAGAGTGATACTTGGATATTAGGCAAAATTTCCTTACCAAAAAGGTTATCAAGCATAGGAACAGGCTGCCCAGGGAAGTAGTTTGGGTCACCATAACTGGACATATTTTAAAATAAATCTGTAAATCAGGTGGCTTCAGGACTTGGCTGTGCTGGGTTAACTGTCGGACTTTGTGATTTAAAAGGTACTTTCCAACATAAATGATTCTGTTGGCCCAATTTACCCCCACCCCAGCTCTACTAAAATTAAGCAGCTCTGTTACAAAATAAAGCGATCCTTGTGCACATTTCAAGCTTCCCAGGAAACAAAGTATAGTGTAGACTTGTGAGAACCTACAGACTTTCAACATTACTTTGCATGCAAGGAGATCTAGATTCACAGTGTAGCTTTGGTTGCAGACTGGGTGACAGAAAATACATTTCTGGAATGAAATCACATAATCCAGTGCAGCTGTTTCAAACAAGCAGAACATGGATGGTGCTTCAAGAGGTACTGCATGGCTTCCTTCAGTCACCCTGCAGACAACAAGGCAGATCCCTACAGCCTAACTAGTGAAACAGTAGAATGGCCAGAAACAACTTAACTTTAATGAGGAGGTCCACCTGGACAGCAAGTCAGAGTCAATAGGAGAGACTAAAACAAACAGAAATAGTGAACGTTGGCATCACTGTCAATACTACTAATTACTTCTCATTTCCATAACTCTTATCCCCAAATCCATTATGTTGTCAGCCACAGAAAGTGGAATGGATTCTAAGTAAAGACATCAGTGTTTCTGTCTACAGAACTAATGAAATTACTGGTCCGTAAGATCCAACTCCCATTCCTTCCATATTCTCTGGTTTTAGAGGGCAAAGCAACAGAGCTGCAAAATAACTGTACAGAACAGTGCTGCTGTCCTCCACTGCTCTCACATCCTGGAGTCTGTTGACATCACCAGTCTACTCAGACACTGATTTTAAGAGGAAATAAGCTTACATCTAAGTTAAGATAGTTTTTGCCTGTGGTTTCAGCAGAAATGAAAATTCATTTATTAGGCTTTAAAAATCAGCATGCTGCTTGTGGATCATCTTATTCTCATGGGATAGAGTGAAAAGGCTTGAAAAGATCCTTTGCAAGGCTCTAGAGAATTCCCACAGGCTCATAAGACTTCCTAACTCATCAGTCTATGTGTGCACAAGCAGGCAATGGAAATGAGAAGGCACACTGAAGATAGCAGCTCTCACTCTACAGGCCTTTGTCCACCATTTGATTATACACAGCCTTTTCCATCCATCCTTTCCCCAATACTGAGTTCCTATGCTCATATGCACTGCTGTAACAACAATTATATGTGTCAGAATTTACCGTGGTAGAGCAATACTGATGTTTTACAACATATTAAATACAATGCAGAAACAGATTATTTCTTCTAACACATTGTGTTAGAAAAGTGACAAAAATCCATCCACCTGATTCTTTGATGTGTTGTGCACATAGAGAACCCAGCAGATTGGAAATAAAGTAAGTACTGGAATTAGACTACACAAAAGACAAGGCTAATTCTTTCAATAAGAGAAAAAATATGAATTCAGTTTGTCTTTAATGACATGGTCATAGTTCAAACACAAAACCAAAACATTCCCAGCTCTGCCTATCTGCTGTATTAGATGATAATTGCCTGATTCCACTAGGAATTTTTTTTCCAGAGTAGTAGTGAACCCCCTGTCTACAGTGTGAACACCATCCACAAGAGATTCCCTTACATACATAACTGCTTGCACCATAACAGAGAAGTAAAACTGACCTATTTCTTCAGTTTCCTTACTGCAGACAAGACAATGAGATCTGCCTCTTGTCAATCTAGTGCAAACACAACACTCAAAGTACACATTACCAAAAAAAATCTTAAAAACTCAAGCTCTACCAGCATTTCTTACTTAAATATGATAAAGATTTCTAAGTAGCTTGCAGCAACCATGCCACTTCTAGGATAATACAGATACTTCTTTTCCCCCCCTTACAAACCTGTATTTTAAGGGAAGACACTGTCCCAGTGTGCAGCACTGGTGTCTCACAGAGCAGCACCTAAATAAGAACTGCAGTGTTTATTACTCATAACAGCATTGCTGCCCATGTTAGTTTGACTCCATACACCTATGAAAGACAAAACTAATCTGTATTTCAGATTAAATTTCTGAAGCTGCATACATATAACCTCTCTGGAAAAGCAGGGTCTCTCCAACACAAACTACTAAAATTATGGGCAAGGAAAGAGTAAAGATCTGAGGGTATGAAGGCAGCAATCTCCAGCAGGCTCCACCTCATCTGGATTGGCCAAACAAACCTGTTGCTATAATCAATGCATCTCAGTCCATTTTGTCAAACACTGGCTGAAGAAAACATAACTCTCAATAAATTGTCATCTAGCCTGAATGTCCTGACCCACAACTGTTTAAATGGTAAAATTCTGGCAGCTCACCCTCAGAAACTCCAGTTAAAATGCAGTCAATGAAGAAAAGTGTTCAAATCACTCGCTGCAGTTATCACGCCCACTCTAAAGAAGACCATACAACAATCTGTATTCACATAGGCATCTGCTCCCCTTCTTCACTTCAGTGACATGACTCCAACAACCTGCTGGAGGACATGCAGATAAAATCCTGCTGCCAAAATTTGAACCCCTTTCTGGATTTAAAATACAGTAGTGGCAGCTTGCAGGGCAGAGCCGGGCAGAGCTGTAACACTAGCGACATACTGAGAGGCCCATAGCTTTACACAGGCTTTAGTCCTTACTGACTCCACACAGTGAGTTTCACAGACTTTCAAAGAGAAGTGAGGACATTAATTTGCATCACCCTCAATGTGTTTAAAAAGCACTTTTCAGGGTAAATTTCACTTCAAAGTTCAAGACAAATTAAAGCTTTTTGATGCAATGAAGCTCCGTCTTTTTCTCTTGCATCCTTCACAGTGAAAGCCTACATCAAATTATAAAGCCACTTCAAGTTACAACACCACTAGATGCCATATCTCACCTCATGAGATCAGCTGCATCCTTTACTATATAGCTGTTTTATATTTACCTCCTGCATGTTGACACTTCATCATGATTCCAGGTAGCAGCGCATTTAAAAGACAACATTATACATCAGACTTCCACCAAGCATGGCCAATTATGCAAATTCCTCCAAAATTTATTTTTAAAGAAAAGAAAGATTGATTGCAGAGATTTACCATTTACTCAGACAGTGATTTAGAAGGGTATTTCAATTGCTAATGTGCCTAACAAAGATGTGGGATTTGTTTGTAAACTTCAGGCCTACAAAATTGAATGTCAACACCAGATAATTATCATGTCCTATCCAAATTGCTAAATTTAATCGAAATATACTTTGTAGTAAATCAACAGTCAGCATTAGTCTTAATGAAAGTTGATTATGATGCCTCTTGTGTGTAAAAAGTAAGTACCAGTCACACAGGTAATGGATACCTCAAGCAAAAAAAATGCCTAGTTTCTCATAACTGCTTGGCATGAGAAGTACAACACCCTCCAGCAGCTCTGTGTCCTTCTTGAACTGAGGGGCCTAGAATTGGACACAATATTCCAGATGCGGTCTCACCAGTGAAGAGTAGAAGGGGAGAAGAACCTCTCTCTACCTGCTAACCACCCCCCTTCTGATCCCCCCCAAGATGCTGTTGGCCATCCTGGCCACAAGAGCACATTGCTGGCTCATAGTCCTCCTGCTGTCCACTAGGACCCCCAGGTCCCTTCCTCCTCCACTGATCTCCAACAGGTCAGTCCCCAACCTATCCTGGTCCCTGGGGTTGTTCTTGCCCAGATGCCAGACTCTACACTTACCCTAGTTGTACCTCATTAAATCTCTCTCTGCCCAGCTCTCTAGCCTGTCCAGTTCTCACTGAATGGCAGCACAGTCTGCTGGGGTGTCAGTGACACCACCCAGCTTTGTGTCAACAGCAAACTTGCTGACAGTGCACACTGATCCCCCATCCAAGATATTAATGAACAGATTGACCAGAACTGGTCCCAGTACCGATCCTTGGGGAACCCCACAATATACAGGCCTCCAACTAGACTCTGTCCCATTGACCACTACTCTCTGGCTTCTATCCTGCAGCCAGTTCACAATCCAGCTCACTACCCAATCATCCAGTCCACACTGCCTCAGTTTGGCTGTGAGGATGCTATGTGAGACTCTGTCAAATGCCTTGCTGAAGTCAAGGTAGACCACAATGTCCTCTGTGAGGTCTAGGAACTGGGACTTGCAATTACATTTGGATGCAATCCATTGTCTTCAGAATTACATGTTCATCTTCATGCTAGCATGTCCCTACTATGCTGTGATGGCATTTGATCCTTCCTCCAGTGCTGGACCACATGCTACAAGCTCCCTGTGTCCTAGATGCCTGTTTGATACACACTGCTTTTCCTGCTGCGCACCATAAACAAAGAGTCTGCTCATACTGAAAATAGTTTGTTCTCCCAGTAGGAACAAGACATAACAAAAAGACAATATTAAAAGAGACAGTGTTAACATATGTTTCTCTTACTTGTAGATTACTCTCTCCTAGGGATAACTAAGGCAGCCTTAATTTTCCAGGAGACAGAAGAAGTGTCTGCACATCTAGGACAGATCCCACTAGGGCTCCCTCCTGGTAGACAAGAAACTCCTCTTTGCCATCATCTTCTTAGGAGGGGCCAATTCCTTTCATAGCTATGACTGCTTGGGTTTATCTCATCAGCCAAAGAAGTGGCATAATTTCAACATAAGGTCAGTCTAGAAACTCTAGGCCTGTCTTTGTTCTACAAGAAACGTTTTCCATCCTAAGCATACCTTCTTGTCTCTCAAGAAACAACCTTTAAGTAAACTCACATCTTCATACAGTAAACTCCCATTACCAAGGCCTGCAGGATCTCCTAAGCACTGCCTGATAACACCACAGCTGGTCCAGAACCACGCCCGTTCCGTATGTCAGTGTTAAAAAGGGCAGATCACTGAACTTCCTTTTTTTGTAAAATGAGATTACAGAAAATGGAGAAAACAGAAAAGCAAACATAGAAAAGCATGACAGCTCTATGTTCCAGATGATGTATTTTAAATAAGGACATCAAGCACAGGAAAGGCAATAAGAGAACAAAGCTTTGCTTCAGCTGCCAGCTTTGTCAAAACCATGAAGGAAGCTACAAAACAAAAAGATGGCAACAGAGTGCTATGGGTGCCTTGCAACTGTACCAGAGCACTGTGGCTCAATAATGGCCTCATCTCCAGCTCATTTCTTCCTCCTCTAAATTTAGTATGTTTTGATATCTGACTTCCCCTTTCATCCTGTGTATCACCTTCCTGAATTCTGTGCGCATAGCCTAGCAAATAAGGGAAAACATACTTTGCATTCTGTTTGCCCTTAAGCTGTTTACAGGTTCATTTTAACGATGGACATGAGAACTAAGATGTTGCCTTAGGGCTTGAGCTTCCAATTCCATTAGACTTCTAGGCAGTCCCTAACCCCTTTGAAATTCACAGCATAGTTACCATTTCAAATTGTGCTTCTAATATTCTTTAAACAAATCACACAAGAATCCTCAAAACTAAACCAAGTCTGTGTCAAGCAATTTATGTGATTTTTAAAAAATGGAAACCCAGTGAAAATATGAATAATTGAATAGGAGTCTGTTTCCTCAAGTCTTGTGGAATATTTCCTTTGTGTGAGACTCCCCAGGGTCTATGCTACTGAAAACACTGTCAGTTAAAGCACTTCCATTTCCATGAGCTGCCTCAGCAGCAGCTGCATATTTATTGCTCTTGTCATAGAACCTATTCAGAAAGTATCAGTTGTCGAGAACGTGTCTCCTCAGTACCACTATCTATGTTTGGGCTATCTGAAGTACCATAAGAAGTCCACCAACACAGTAACCAAAGGAGCAACTACTGCCATTGCATTACAGCAAGAGGGAAATGAGTGTAAGCATTCTTTTATAAGGAATTCATTGTTAAGACCATGTAAGAGCCAGCCTGAGAAGTTCTGCACTCTGCAAAAGCACAGAAGGCTCTAACAGTTGCATTGCTGCTGTAGCTGAGCATGAAGGCTCATCGTATTCTGGGCTTGAGCACAGAGCTCCACAGCAGCAGGAGCATCATCCAACAGCACAATGACTTTAAAAATCAAATTCAACCCTTCAATGAAAATAAGCTTTAAAGTATGGGTTAGTACTTTGGGATGGCTATGCTACCATGCCACAACACTGATCTGCCTCCTCATCCAGTGCAAAGCCGTAACAACCTTGCTTGTAACGGATCTGTAAACTGGAAGTCTCTAGTCATATCAGAGCTTTTATTTATGCTCATATTTACACTGCAGAAAACTTCACCAGGAAATACCACCAAAGGAAGGTGTGTGCATATAACTTCAGCCCTTCCCAGCCACCGAGACACAAGGAGAATTTCAACTCCTCAGGCAAGCTGGCAGGTGCCATCTCCACCAACTGTCAGGCAGGGGGATTTGACTGGGGATTTTTTGGTTCTTTATGGATTCGTTTGGTCAATACGGAAATTATTCCTCTTCTTTTTCCCCACTCAATTCTCTTTCCTTGATTGAAGGGAAGGATTTCTACAGTGTGATTTCTGAAATTTAGGAGTTATTACACTCAGTATGACCTAGAAGTTTTACAAAAGCACAAATCAAGAACCGGTTGCTTTCCTTTATGGTAGCTTAAGATTCAGTCTAGAGGTTTTACATTTGTCATTATAAGAAAAAGTCAAATATTACTGAACAATTACAGTCCTGTTTCAAACATGGTGTTCCTCCTAAAAATTAATTTTGATTTTGAACTATACACAACTTTTTCCTATAGCACTAGTATTTTCTGAAGGTCTGAATTTCAAAGGAAAAGTAATCCCAATGGTCCTGAGGAGAGGCTTTGTTTCATGCTGTCTCTTTTTGGTAATAGTTACACCATCTAGAGAGATGTTTTTTCTAGGTTTAATTTTGTTTGGATTTTTTTCCAAACGTGAATTGTTACCAATATGTCATGGAGACTTTAACACATCAATTACCACGTATTGATACTGAGCAGGAGTAAAAGGTGATCGTATGAATGAATAATATGGAAAAACTTATTACCTTAGAGTAAGCAGCTATACATCATTACTTAGTTTAACAAGTGAACTATAAAAAAAATCATTATAGCAATAAACACATTTTGTGAAACATAATTCCATGTACCTTAGACAGAGCCCTCTTGGATAGAGCATGAATTTATATTATGCAAATATTATTTACTCCTGAGTACTCTCTAAATGTCTCCAGGAAAACAAAACTTATGCCTCTCCAACAATATTGACAGTCATTATTAAATATTATATGGAAATAGCTGTAAACAACCTAGCATGACAATGTCTCCTGCAGATAAAAGATTGTGCACTCATTACTACAAGAAAAAAGCAAAGGAAATTGCAGAAGAATTCTGGCATTGCTTGCTCCCTTTTTTTTCTTGCAAACTACTTAAACATTTACCTAAGTGAATGGCTACCATACTCCTAGGATTCCTCAGCCTTCAGACATGTAGTAAAGGAGTAGAGTGCTATCAGACATAAAGAGATTATAAAAGGCACTGATATGGGAAAACTAACACAGAGAAAGGGGGGAATTGAAGGAACTGGAATGTGTAGAACTGCTCTGTGTGTGTGGTGCGGTGTGTGGGGGTTGTGGGTGTGTGTGTGTATATTGGGGGGTGGAGGACACTGGACAAAAACTGCTGGCCTACAAAATCTATTAAGATAGATTGGCAAGGACTGCAAGAGCACAGAATGACTTGGGAGATAAAGAAGTAACGAGCAAGCTTGTTAAGGCTAACAAAACTGCACAAGAACCAGTTCCCAATTAGTGAACAACAAAGGTTGAAAGTTTAAGGTGAAGACGACTACAGCCTCCATCTCAGAAGACCATGAGCACTCCCCTTGTGACCACTGAAGACCTCAACTGCACCTGCATTGAAGGTATGTACCTGTGTTAATTAGTTCTCAGAAAAGTACTGAATACGTAAAGCAATTACCTCAGTTTATCATGAATAGGTATCCACCACTGTGATACAATCCTGAACTTAACTTGCAATTGGTATGTATAACTTTGGTGGAGATATCTCCTGCTCGCTCAGTGCTGGTAAAGAATGCTGCTTAATAACTTCTGTTATTGAGTCTCTCACTGTGTCAGCATTTTATTCTTTCCTTCTTGGACTGATGGGCACACTGAGCAGCTATGCTCCCAGAAAGATGTGCCAGATTCCATTTTTGTTTCATAAGGGAGAGATCAAGCAGAAACGCAAAGGTCATCAGGAAACACCTCAAAAAAGTCAATTGTTGCCAGCATTTTTGTCTACTGCACTTAGGCTGTATGAGACAGCACTTTCCCAGACCCACTGCCTTCAGAATCTAGTAGGAGTCGGGTGCTAAGAGGTACTTCTCCCAACATCACACTGGGAGCCACATTACTATTCAGATTACTATAAAAAACCTGCAGCATGCTGACCCCTTCCCCCTGCTTCACACCATGAGAAGCTGAGACGCATATTCTATCAGCTGCAGTAGGAGATTATCATGGTTTGCAAGGCAGTTAGGGATCCTACTATTTGACAAATTAATTATCACCCTTTCAGTGGCACTCTTCTCACACACACAGAGAACCTGTTCCTTGGTACTCTTCCACCTCACTAGCAAGCAGCAGCAAGGCAGCACTCAGACTGAGTGCTTGCACTGGGAGCTGCTCACCTGTTTTCACCCTGTGAGGAGAGGAATCTGTAAAGAAAGAAAATAAAGAAGTTCCCCATCTGCACATCAAGTTTAATTACTTTTGCTCTGCTGATCCGTGCCTGGCCCTCAGATAAAAATATCATCTATGTATGGTATGTTGGCAAAATACCACAGGGAATTAGCCTGGGTTTGACTGGAGAGCTCTGCACCAAGAGTTTCATCTCTCTCAGCAGGGAGCAGAATCTCTGGTGACACAGATGAGCCAGTCAAAATTGCTCCAATTATACAAAGTGTGTCCACCTTAGTGGTGAGCCCCTGAGGAAGACTTATTCAGAGAAGTTACATGAACGAGTTCAAATGCATTCTACACTATTGCCATCTGTTTGCAACAAATTTGTGAACAAAAAGGAAAGCTTCGTGAATAAATTATTCACTACAAGTTCTCTCACCATTGCTTCTCATTAGTTTTGATAAAACATACGCTTTCATCTATTTCCATTGCAAATCCTTTGGACAGATCAACTCTGTTTTTTAACTGTCTTGTAACAAATTCTGTTAACCAAGCAGGCTGCATGGTAAGAAATCAGTACCTATCATAGCCTGTATAGACCAAAGCAGGGTTCATTTCTCCCCTGAGCACAGCCAGTTCCATCTCCAGAACACCATTACTGATAATAGGCTAGGTTTCTCCAATAAGTGGTACATTTTAAATAAATCTTGTTGACTCTAGCCTTTATAGAAACACTAACTGGGTGTACTGTGAGCCACTTCCAATATCTACACCCCTGAGCACTCTTTCCAATCTTATGACAAAGAAACCTTCCCAAACAATATGGAATACAGTCAGATGATTGCATTTGGAAGTCTGTGCATAGTCACAGGCAGCCTGGTTTTCCTCTAACTCTAAAACACCAGAATTAGCCATTGGCTAGTCACAGGTCAATAAATCTTAACACCTGTGGGTCAAATTATGAGGCATTACAAGGAAATCATAGGATCATAGGATGTTAGGGGTTGGAAGGGACCCAAGAGATCATCGAGTCCAACCCCCAAATACATGTCACACTTAAAACAAGCCTAAACCAATATTATCTATGGGGGTGAGTGTGAGACAGCTGAGGTCAATACAAGGCACTTGGCTTCACTGAATAAAATTTTCCTCCCTGTAGCACATTAGAAGATTCATTCAGCTGAGCTCAAAAGTGCAGCTCTGCCCTGGCTTCACAGGCACCTTCTGTGAGCAACCAAAGAGAAATATTCACTCAGCACAGAAAAGTCCAAAACCCAGTGAAGGCGGGTTCAAGGGAAGACCACCTGCTCACACATGACGATGCAGTTGCCACTGAAGTTTTCTATCATCTTGTAAATTGTCGAGCCTTACTACAAAATGTAATCAAGCAAAACAAAGTTTGACAAACTGTTGAAACACCTGAATCTCTTATTGCCTATGAACAAGCCTAGAGACTATGTACCCATCCACTGTATTCACCTTAAGTACTCATCATGAACTAATAAAGTCATTCATCAGTACGTAAGTAGCTGTGCTTCGTTACTTTTGCAGTTATAGCACATCACATCTAGAATAATACTTCAAGTCAATCAGGCTATAATAAGCGACTGCCTTTCTCTAGCTGCAATATGCATTAGATGAAATTATTCAATATACATCAATTATTTTGAACAATAGAAGCAACACTATTACAGAGAGCACTGTCAAAGTAACGTTCCGCTCTATTATTTAGATGACATTCACCAGGGATAGCAATCCAACACTCCCTTCGTGGTTGTTCTAATCAGCATTACACCATCATCCACTAATACAGAGTTAAAACAGTACCTCCTTCTATAGCAACACCTCTGTGATCCAGGGCTGTAATGCCATTGTTGTTTTTAGCACCTAAGATTTCAGAAGTGCGTAACAAATTAATCCTTCCTCCTGCTGGACAGTAAATATTAGGAGTGAAGAACGTTTGGCATAACTCATGCATCTGTTGTATTTCACAGTGTTTATCAGGATTTCATCTGTTCACCCATATGGGCTGCCTCATTTTTATAAGGGATTACTCAATATTAGAGATTCATGTGCTGGAACATTCCATATACTCCTGCTTATGATGATGATAATTAGATGTGTGCACCAAATTGATGCTCATGAAGCCCTGAACAAATAACCTGCACAGCCTTTCAAGAGCTCCAAATTTTAACATATCCTAATTTATGTTTGGACTGCTAAAACACTAATAATACTGAGGAGTAATTGGCTGACATTTAAAAACCCTATTAAACTAAAATATGTTAACATAAACACAAGTTTATGGGAGTAGCCTGTTGTCACCTAGACATTGTTCCTCTTGTACTTTCCTCTGCTTTTTCCTCTGGTCTGAACAAATACATTCACTGTTTGGAAAAAAGGTACTTTCTTAGCATCTTGAAAGAGAATTTATTAGATCTTTTTGCCAATATAAGCAGCTTACTACTTTCATTACCCAGACCTACTTCCAGTACCAGAGTTTGATTTTTCTCACCCAACTGATGGCTTGGAAAAGTCTTTACCTCAATATATGCACATAGACATTGCATGAGTTACAAGGCGGCACTCAAACACATCAGTGCTGTGTCTCCATCTCATTCTGACCTGTGGTGACTCTTCTTCTTGCTTAGTGTGCACACAAAAACACATCGAACAACACCTTAAGCCACGTTACTCAGAAACTCTCAGAGGGGTCACAAGATTCACAGAGCACTGAAAATATTTTTCCATAGCAGTTCAACTGTGTGGTCTTCAAAGTAAGAGGCTAGAGGGTTTCCCTGCCTGCCAACTCCCACACACCCTCTGCATATGCACTCTCCAGTGCTACCAGCAATACTCTCATAATTGAACTCTTACCTAGGTCAGTCACCACACCCAATGGACTACTTCTATGATAGCTCCCAGATAAATACCATCTCTGGGGCTGTTCAAAAACAAAAACCTTTTACTTCCCTGGATTGGGGGGAACTTTTTCTCACTCTTTTAAAGCTATGTCAATTTTTTTAAAAAAATCCACACCATCACAGAGCAAAGGACAATGATGATTAGGATGGGCAGTGTGTTTAGATAAATAAAGGGCTGCTATGACTGGGGTTGTGATTCTCTTAAAGTCAATAGAACTAAAACGAATCCTTTTGATAGGAGTACCCTAATGATAATTGCAATTTTAAGCAGAGGTCAACCCCTCCATATCCCATTACTCTATCTCTAGAGTATCACAGTAATGATGAGGCTGGAAAAATCCTTAAAGATCATCCAGTCCAACCTAAAACCAACCAAGTAAACCTAACATCCAACATGTAAATCATGCCACTCAGTATCTCATCCAGACTGACCTTGAACACCTCCAGAGACGCCGACTCAATCACCTTCGTGGGCAGCCCATTCAAAACCAGATCACTCGTTTAGTGAAAAACCTTTTCCTAATGTCAAGTCTAAACCTCCCCCTATGGAGCTTAAGACTGTACCCTTTGTCCTCTCTCCAGTGTCCAGGGAGAAAAGATCAACTCCCACCTGACGACAACCACATTTTAGATAGTTACAGACAGCGACAAGGTCACCCCTGAGCCTCCTCTTTTCCAGGCTAAACAGACCCAGCTCCATGTCTCCTAAATTCTTCAAGGAATACAGAGTGAGATGCACCTCCCTTTCCCTGAGCTGCTTAGAAGGCCAGTGTCTTCATTCATGGGGTAGATTCTCTCCATCACCACTCGAGAGAGGAAGAAGTGACCTCTTGGAAGAGCCCTTCTCATTACCATCTGTAATGGATGAGATAAACCTGTTATAGGGACAAAATGTCATCTTTGGAAACAGAATGTTTGTGTTTTAAAGGTGAAAAATGGCACCTTCTTTTGTTTCTCCCTCTTCCCTCCTAGCAAATCCCTTCATTTAATCAAATCCTGAAAATAGTTAAACCCCATTCTTGTAATTACGCATTACATAGGGAAGAGATTCCTTCCCAAAAAGGAAATGTAGTAGAAAGCATTTACTGCTTTGGAAACATTTAGTTGTGTCAATTGTCACAGTTTCAGTTAGGGATTGAAAATGTGTAAAACTAATCAATATCTTACTTTTTAAAAAACCAACAAATAGCCCTGAGGCTCAGCACAGAATTGAAGGGTTTCTTATTCTCCCACTGGCTCCTCAAAAATGTAGGAAAACCTTGTAATTTTTACACTTACAGACACAAATAAATTTAACTCATTATAGTATACTGCAATTTATGTTTTAAAAATATCTTACAGTTAAGAAGGACAATCCGGCCACATAACTTCAGTAAAGTAAAAATTCTAAAGAAAATATCTGCATAATATTAAAAAAAAATCAACAGCCATTTTAACAAAAACCTTTCCATTAATTGAGCTGTGAGCAGTGTAACTGAAAGCTTTTGTCATTAAGCACCAGAAAGCCATCTCAGAAGTGCATCTTGAATTAGGTCTCAAGTAATTGAATCCCCATGAGAGGCAGGAATGATCATGCTTTGTGACTTCAGTTCGATATAACAAAAGAACACTTCAAAAACAGACCTGTGATGAAGAGGTTTTCCAGACCTCTTTGACTGTCGAAGTCTGCATGTTATACAGAGGCAAATTCATGACTTCACAAGAACTGGCATTACTACCCAAGGGAATAGGAAAATTCCACATAAACCTGTTCAACTGATCTCTGAATAGCGTGGTTTCTAGAAGACCTCTCTCAGGTCACAACTTAGATCTCCTGGAGTTCTCCTTGTATTGCAAACTATTGGTTTGAACTCACCATTGATCCTGTAAGTCTTTCAGAGACAAACCAGCAACTGCAAATAGATGGGCAGAAAATCCTTTCTTGAATCTGAAAAAAAGAAAACAAGACAATAATTATGAGACATTATTTAAATGCCTATATTAACTATATCACAAACAACATATATAATTTCCACATCCTAAGGCATAGTAGACAGCTAACTATTGAACAGGGGATTGATAGCACCTGGTAATAATCGAGAAATTGTCATTTTAATTAAAGCTATTAGAAATGTAAGATGCCTCTTTGAATTTGAAAGGGAAAAGACTTATTCGAGTTTTTGTCGGTTGGTTGTTTTCTTTCTTGGGGGAGATACAACACAAGAGTTTAAATTCTCCTCAGTGCTTAATACAGCCAGAAGTCCATCACCTTCTATATCAGTTAGGTCTGGTTTGGGTAATGAGCATATTGATGATATTTGTGGCTTGACAGTGAATCATTGTGTTTTAAAGTTGTAAGAGAAGCAGCTGGTAGCCACTCCACAGCAGGGAATTCATCTATGTGTTAATCCGCAGCATCACACCTCTCTAGTGAGCACAAGTTCCAAACAAAGAGTACATCAAAGGCTTTAGGGAGGCTGAAGGTAAATTGTGCTGCTTCATAATCTTAGTGATAAGTCTCCAGCTATTATTTTGTAGAAAAGAATAAAAGTCTCACAGTAATGAGACAGATAGGTAGAGGAATTTGAATATAGAAAAGAATCAATATAGAAAGGAATCAAAACTCCCCACTACGTTCTTTTAATTTTGTCCTACATGCATTTATACATGCTCACGCATAAGAGAATGTGTGCATTTCTTTTCTTCTATCACACATATGCATGTGTGATAATATGTATATATATATTTTTCACAAGATTCACAGTTTGTTGTATCTTGACAAAGCAAACAGCTTTTAAATTTTAATGCTTAATCTCATACTGTCGTTTTAGCTTCCTTTAAGAGGTTCTGAACGTGACAAGAATTTCAGCAGTGTAAAACTGCCAAAGGCTTTTACCTGCTTGAAAAAGAAATAACAGAGCTATTATTGTCTAATAAACAATATGCCTATAACCCAGATAGCTCCTCTGAATGAAGGTCCCAGAGGAATCTGATTCAGCATCATTTTTTGCAATACTTCTCATCAATGAAATAAATCACCTTTTTTTTTCCTGTTTCAGCGAGATACATTTAATTGAATGTAATTAGATCACTCTACAGTCAAGAGAGGTTTTAATAGCAAAGTCCTACTTGATGAGGTTCATAAAGCAGTGTTAGTCAGAAGGATCTGAGAGAAGCAGTAGGAATGGCTCCAACATTTAGGTACACGCAGCAATTTCCACATCAGCAGAATTTGGGTAATATTCATGAACTTAAATTGTCTAGTTAAGGTGAGACCAATATAAATAACTACTTCTGATAAACATCATTGCATATAAGTATGAACCCACTTAAAACAGCACCATTGGTACAACTTCTATTCTGACTTTAGCTACAGGAGAGTCTTGCCAACTTGTAAGTTGTCACTCAGTAATGGCAACCAAAAGACTCATAATTTTCATTACACTAACTTGATAGCAGTCATTAGCACACACACACATCTGACCCTGGATTTAAAGGGGAGGTCTAAAACCTTAGTACAGCTATGGACACTAAGCTTAACATGGGCATATATGTTAACACGTAAATGACAAGCCTTCAAAGCGAAATCACAGAATAATCATGGGATGTTTGTAAGATAGAGTTGGAGGAAGGGGGCTGTATATTTAGCATAACTGTAACTCAGACTCAGAAATTTACAAGGATGGTCTGTTTTTACTGTTTACATTAAGATATTCACAGAATCACAGAGTAGACCACAGGTTGGAAAGGACCTACTAGATCACGGAGTTCAACCATTCCCATNAACCTCCCTTCAGGTAGTTGCAGAGGGCAATGAGGCCCCCCCTTACCCTCCTCTCATCCAAAAGAAACCTATCCAACTCTTTCAACCTTTCCTCATACAACTGGTTCTATAAACCACTCACAAGCTTGGTAGCTCTCCTCTGGACCCATTCCAGCAATTCAATGTCTTTCCTATAGTGAGGGGACCAGAACTGAACACAGTAATAAAAATGAGGCCTCACAAGGGTCGAGTCCAAGGGCACCATCACTTCCCTTCTCCTGCTGTCCTCACTATTTCTGCTATGGGCCAGGATTCTCTTGGTCTTCTTGGTCACCTAGGCATATATTATTATGATCATAATAATACTGGCTCATATTAAGCCGGCTGTCTACCAGCACTACCAGCAGCTTCAATCAGATTTTTGGTATTGCAAATGCAGAATCCTTATTGTATTTTAAAAAACTCTAGGAATTTAGATACTTGAATCTCCCATTACTGGCCCAGACCAAAATTTGATGACTAAATATAGTAATAACCAGATCTGCTTTCAGCTCATCTGCAGTAGCTCCTGTACTTTGATTATCTGCAGGGAGGATAAGAGTTTCAAAATCTGTCCTACCATTTATTAAAAGCTTCCTGAAACAACTAATCCGACAACGTGAGGTTATATATCAGACATCAGCTTAACATTGTTCACACTGTGCTTGTTTGCTAATCCATTCCCTGATACGAGAGGAAATGATTTTGATCATATTTATACAAACATGGATTTTGCCACAAAGATTCCATTGCCAAATTATGTCTATAAATCACATTCTGTAGGGGTTGTTGCATTAGCTCTTTTCAGAATCACCCCTCACTTTCTAACCCTATGGCTGATGAAAACAAAGTTTCTCTTCACTCTCCTCCTAGAAGTACCAGGTGACACAGCAATGCTACCTGATGCTGTTATTGCCTTTCTGATCAAACTGTCAGGCTGACAGCTTGACACCCACTTTGCATTGTGTCAAGCTGGTTGCTGACTTTTCCACATTCAACTTGCTTTAAAAAAAACAAACCAAAACCCCAAAATGAAAAGTAAACCATGTATTGAAAGAAGATTATGTGACCTAGTGCCCAGTGTCACTGAGTGAAGAAGCAAACCTCTCACTCAGGTGTGTTATACACTAAAAACAGCCTCTTACTCTCCTCCCAGAGGTCTGAAATCTGACGTCGCCAACAAAGAAAACCCAGTTGATGCCTTGGTGAATCTACAGGGACTATACACTAAACCAGAAGGCTTTTAGTGATTGCTCGGAGTAGAGCAATGAGACCAACTGCAAATACATTTTAAATGACATTTTTAGCACAGCTTACCACATCAGGACTTTACAATATCATCACAGACACAAGAAATTCTGAATGAAGTGTAGGCACATATCTGGGATCTCCATTAGTACCCAAATTGATTTGACGTTGTAGAGTTCAGGATTTATATTGGACATAACCAGTGACATTTAGTAGAAAAATCTGTGAGTTTCTAGAGAAATAATGAAGATAAACTCCAATAGCACTAATCTAAAGTCAAAGCTGATTTCCAGAGCAACACAGCATTTGAGTTGTTCAATATCATTGCTCTTTGGAAGATGAGAGTAGCTTTTCATCCACTTTGCATGCACCTAACCTGCTCAATGCACTTTTGGAATAGAGGCATTTATTCCTCTCCAGACACCCAGGGCAGGTAGCAAAGCCTTTGCGATTGTTGTGATCCGTATGGACAGGGTTCATTAAAATAGTTACGGGAACAAGGCTGCCTGATTACACAGTGTACCTCTGAGGTACCTTGGCATCAGATCAAGAAATAAACAAAATCAGGATTAACAGTCCCCAACTTGATAAATAATGTACAGATTTCAGAGGCTTTTATAAGGGCTGATTTCTTCTAGTTAAACCTACCTGTCACTTTAAATTCTTTTTAGCAGCAGCCACTTTCCTGTTCAGATTTTGCTTTATCTAATTTCCTTTGTAAAGATGCATATTTTTACCAAAAGAGATTCTATAGGCTTGAGGACAAATGATGTGAGCTTGGAGAAAACTGCCTGGCACGAGGACAGTTACTGCCAGTAAATACCAATTTAGTGAGCTTTGACTAGAGAACTACAAGCAATAGCCAGGAAGTTTGGCTTTATGTGACAAATTGCACCATAGCAGCCTGCTTTCAACTAAATCACAACGTGGTACTTCACCATATATCAACAAAACTCAAGAGAAGGATAACATTTGGGATTCTGTTCAGATCTTCCATCCCAGTTCTGTTTGGAGTTACAGTAAAACAACTTTGAAACTACTCATCCATTCTCAGCCTAAGGCTATTCTCCTACAATGCTGTTTTTATGGTGGCACTAAAGTCTCCATGTACTAGCAGCTTCCACTAGTGCTGAAGTTTATTATCAAGTGAAAAAAATGCCAATACACAAAAATACTGTAGGCTTAGCACCTGCTAAATTGGCACTGCTGCATCTGAAGCAGTTCTGAGTCTATAGACTGGGGAAATTGAGAGAAGCAATATGACAGGTTTGATTGATGCAAGTGCTAGGCTGATTTCAGCAGTGATAAACTAATCATAATTCCCCCTCTTCTCTCCCTAAGAATGAGTTTGTTTTCTAAAATGATTTTCAGACTCCGGTGCTATGACTTGGCTGCTAGTAGAGGACAACTGCAGAAAAATTTGCTTCCTCGTTTCTTTTCAAAGGATAGGAAGAATTTCATACAGGCCTTTTCCTAAACATCAGCGACAACACTAATACGTCTTTCACATAACTGTTTTCATTTGCATGGTCTTTCACTTGTATAACTAAAATTACTATCTGTTGTGACAGTTCCATAATCAGACATTTCAAAACTGTTCTAATACTCCCTGGAAAAGGTTGAAGTATCAAGAAGGAAAGTGAACTTTTGTTAATTGAATAATTACTGCTGCTACCAGAACCTTAGTCTACAGTTGCTATCACAAGGATCAAGGAAGAATTATTTCAAACCATACATAAGTAGTTACTTCTAGCAATTTAAGGATTAAATGCAAAAACTCCATTGACTGCAGTTACAGGAACAGGAGGAAAACAAGGCATAAGTTTCAATAGTGTCCATTTAGTTTGAGAATTCAATATATCCATTATTTCTAAACTTAAGACAATGCCAATAGCTTCACTTTATGAAGGACAGATTGACACATAGGGTAGAATAAAACCCAAGGAAATAAAACATCTGAAATAACTATGCCAAAATGAAGCCACATCAAATGATTAGAATCAGCATAATAAAGCATTGAAGATAATGTATTAAAGCAAGATTTCCTTTGGGTGGGGTTAACAGCACTAACAACATGATGGCTGACCATAGAAACACTTTGAGTACAAGAGTAGTACACCCTCCCTTGATGAGGCAGCTGATCTATAGCTCTATATAGCTTCAGGTACTTCCACTTTTCCTAAAGTGCAGTTCAATCTGCAAAGCAGAAGTTGCCCAAGCTAAGCATTAGAGGACATTTGAGATTTCTGCTCAATGCAACCCCCCACTCTCACTCAAATATTCCTGGATAATTCATTAGGAAGTGATTCAGTGTGGGACCTGTGGAGTAAGGACTCATAAGGAAACTTAGAAGAAGCCTAATAAACTTTCAGCTTCTTGAAATAAACTTATTTACTTTAAAATCCTTCAGAGGAGACACTCAAGTAGTTTGTTCACAAATCAGAGTTTAGAAAAAAAAGTAGAGTGTATGAACATTTATCTAAACAGTACCTGCTCTAGCCACGCTTGACAGAGGGCTCCTGGAAGTTTATTAATCTGCCTGGATGAGTAAATGCAATGAGGCAGGGGTCACTGCCACTTTTTTTACAGAAGAACCATATGCAGGCCCAGCACAGACCCCATTAGAGGAGGGCAGTGTTAATGCAGCCAGGACACCTCGCCTGTGGGTGCAGAGGACTTAGTTCCCTAAAAAACAGTGCTTCCCTGGCAGCACAAAAATATTATCCCAAGTTTAATGATGAGAAATAGAAACAGTACCACATGGAAAGTCAACAGCAATACAAAACCACAGAGTACATTGAGGAACTGTGTACATCTCTGCCAAGCAATAAGGCAAAGCCATAACCAAAGAAGCAGCTTTTCTTAGCCTGAGGCTTCAGCTCCAGTGTTGTAACTACTGCTGTAACCTGCATCATAAGGGTTTACAAAGGCAGACCCTAGTGCTTTTCTCTTGCCGCAACAAAGACACTAAAAATTCCTCCTGCTCTCCGTTGACTTGGGCACTTATCCCTGACAAACAGACATAGATCAAATCCTATAAAACCTGTAAGACTATAGATACTAGGCCCTATACCCATACAATTCTTTACAAATGACAGACTTGCCGAATTATTATAGTAGCCAGCATTGTTCCAGAACTGCATTAAGATTAGCATGAGGCTAAGATGCATCTGCCTTCCAGTAGTTTTTTTTTAATCAAAAGTGTACAAAACCCTTCCTCTAGCTTGACTAAATAAAATGTACATGCAGAGGAAATAAAAGTACAGATGCATCATTTGAATATACAAATATAGTTTCTGCAGAGGACAGTGAATCAGGTTTCTGCTGCTGTTATAATTTACAATTACTTATCACATTAGCTCCTAATTGTCTTCTCAGAGTGCACTCAATTACAAAATTAGAATCCTTATCTTCCTGCAACAGCCACCTTCTAGACAGATCCCTATAAAACGTGCAAATTGACTAGAAGAATATTTTTTCTTATACTGTTCCTGTTCATCAAAAGGTTGTCCTAAATCAAAGCTTGGGCATGCTTTTGTTTTTCTGGTGAAGAAAACAAACCACCTGCTTTCTGGAACTAGCATATTAGCCATTTGCTTACACAGAGAGCAGGTAGTGTCACAGATTAATTCTTTTGCCTATTTCATAAAATCATAATTTTGGGTTTTTTTATTTCAGACCAACCTTTAGCAGTAAGGAAGTCTTGTGTACCATTCTGTTCACGAGGCATCAGAGATTTGCTCTGAAAGAAGCAGGAAGTAGCAAACATATCTTTCATTTCATCCTTCTCTCTGTAAATAAACTGTTGTGAAGCCAACATTTGGTTCAGCCTCATTGTTTTGTGGGCATGGCCCTTCACTCTGAACAGACTGAAAAGATTGGCAAAATCAGCTCCTTCCTCTGAAATATTTAGACATCCTCCATTCATTCATTGTGAGCAGGAGGGTAAAACAAAATTACACCAAAAACTCTCCCAGCTTTTATAAGGGGCTCAAGTCTGCTACTCGAATAGAGTAAAACACAGTCTGCTGCAAAGCCCAGACTGCCAAGGCTGAGGGCTGAATGCTTTTCAGTTGTAAATGTGTCTCCAATACACTATATGTATTGTAATCTAGAAAATAAAATCTGAGCACCTTTCAAGTCTGCCAGGATCAAACCCATGCTTCATCCAAATCAGCCAAGCTTTGACAGCCTATGAATTCAAGTGGTAATAGCCTGTGAAAAAGGACGGTTAAATATTAATGACTGTACAAATAACAAGCCTCATCCATTCGCAGTGCCATTTATTTCCCTTCCCCTTGCACTCCAAAATGTATTTGCCTTCTCTTCAAAGAAGAGTCCTAAGTCAGGATTGCAACACCAATTCACAGAACAGTTAGAATACAACCAAGTTTTAATGTTACTATGTTGATACACATGCAAACACTCAGTCCCCAGGAACTGAATGAGGAGTCTGAATATGTGAACAGATGAGCATGTCTGTGCTAGTTTGCAAGTAACTCAGCTCAGCTTGCTCAGACCCTCCTGGACACAGACATAAAGAGAGGTCCTTACTGTCCTCCAAGATGAGTACAAGGCTGGTTATGTCCATGCACTAACTAGTTTAACAGCATTTAATCATGGAACTGAGGCTTCAGTTGCCTCTGCCCAAAGATAATTGTGGCCTCATCTCAGCTGCCAGTAGAAGAGGCTTGCTCTGTCTAGGCTAAGCACACTTGGCAATATGCAAATGAGGGGAATCCAGCACTGAAAGAAGCCTGCAATGAAAGTTGCCAAGCTGACACCACAATGCAAAGACTGCAACAAAATTAGATTCAGAGTTTAATCTCTAGTACCACTTTCACAGCATCCTTTTATGGTTTCATATCTCTGAAGCTTCCCACAGACAAAGAATCTGGAGAAAGATTAGAATGAAGACAGGTTATTTATGAGCCAGTTCAGAGCCAGTGCCAGTCTCTTCCATGACTACACAAGCAGGGGTCTTAACAGCAGAGAACTGATGAACAGGAATTTTTAGTGTTGTGCATGTGATGATTCCATCTGCCTGGCACTGTGTTTTGCAGGAGAAGCATGAGAAAGAGGCATGGAGTGGACACACAACTGCAAGTTTAAATGAGAAGATGTGCATTGGAAAGTAGGAAAACACTCCAGTTTCAAGAGTGTTACATTTCCTGCAGCTTTCACATGCTAACAGAGCTCTCTAGGCAAGCTCAGAGTTGTGTATGGGTAACTCTTCATAACAGAGACATTTAATTCACTTTTCAGTCTTTACTTTCCATGACATTTTCATAATTTTCGTAATTTCAAGGTAGCTGCATAATTTTGCATACATTTAAAGTAAGTGGTTAATCATTATTAATTCCATTGCTATTCTCTGTGCTAACAGTAACCATTATTAACCTATTTGACAATAGTGTAGATTCCTTTGGCATTAATATGATTGTAATATGTAAATCCATAGGAATTCAATTGTAAATTACCATTATTCAATGTACTTAGCTTCAATTCATAATTCCGCAATTTGCACAGGAGGAAATTACATGCTGACTCATGAGACGTAACTTTTCAGGGCTTCATAAGACCAAATGTGAACAATTTGTACCTATAATTACTTTAAAATGTAAGTGAAATACATAATGCAGCTACAACACAATAAAGGAAATATATTACTTATATCCTTAGCCATGTTGCTCAAAGGAAAAAGCCTCATATTAAACTAGCTATTTGCATTAACTACTCATGTACCATTGATTTACTTAAAAGCTAGCAATATGTCAGCAGTTGTAAAGGCCTAAATCTAAAGTATATTAAATAGGAAGTTTTGACAATTTTAGATTTAAACGTACTTCTTTTTGTTCTAACATTAAAGCCCTCAAGGGCCAGTTGCAAAGGCAGCAGCTGGCTTCAGGGTACAATGGATGGCACCTGCCAAAATGCTGATTTTTTTCAGACAGCACATATTTCTTAAAATCCAAGGGACTTCACAGGACTTGGGCCAGATCCTAGAAGAAAAACAATGTGAACTCACTCCCAGTGAAAACTTACATCTGATGTCTATGTCCAACTAACCTAAGAATTGATCCAATTATTTCTATGGACCACTGGAAGCAGTCAGACAACACATGGCATCAAAATGTCAATCACATCCAACCAAGATTATATTGTCCGCTCTCAGAATCATTGAGCTCAAAAAGAGCTCTGGGAAATGATCAGAACTTTATCTGCACATTTTAAAGGGACTAATCTTTTAGAGTTATTCACCTGGGTAATTTCACTGATGTTTAAATAAAATTACTCACACAAACATTGGAGGTTTGCAGATTAGTCATCAGCAAAAACCTTTGTATCGATGACATTCGGGTAAGAATTTAACAAAAGAAAGATATTTGCTCCAGACTCTGTAGCAGCATAAAAGTGGTCTGAAATTTTTCACTTAAAGGTGACTAACCTTTTAGAAATGAATCTAGCTATTTCTACAAGTATTAAACCACATTCATAACATTGGAGGGCCCAAATAGTAGCAGGAAGAAAGTAATAATTGGCATGTCCTTCCAACCACATCCACAGGGATGTTATAGTTCAAACGACGGAGTTTTATTATTCTGTCTTCTCTTCCTTTTCTGAAGGGAAATTTCAAAATACATCCTGCTGATAACAACACAAGGATTGAAGGAAACCTCTAGCGAATTTGAAGAGGCACAGGACAACTGTACCTCGTGACAGAAGTTGTCAGATATGGAGTAAAGCATTTTTTTCCTTCAAAAAGAAGAGAGTCACTTTTGACATTTCCCACCTGGAAAAAAACCGACCAAATTCACTTAATTTCTGAAATACTAGAGTTGTTTACTCACTTAAAACATCTTTTTCCTGTGATGTGTTGGCATAAAACTAAAATGCAGAGACATGAAAAAACAACAAACTTTAAATCCTTTTAAAAAACTCTGTATCTAGCATGACAAGAAAGATTTCCCCTGTATTCCAGTAAACTGAGTTAGTGACTTCAGTGTCTCATAGTGACTTCTTAAGCTCTCTTTGGAAAAAAAAAAACCACGCTCAACTTGAGTATTCTACCACCATGCTACACCAGAAGCCTCCATGACAGGAGTTCCTCAAACCACAACAGAGGTCCACAAGTTTTTGAACAATCATTGCTACAACACGACATCCTCCCACAAAGGCTGGGGAAAATCAAAACTGAAAGACACAACCTGGCATTGCCATGCACCTCACTCAGGCCATCCTTCAGCAATGTTGCTATGTTCCACCCCTTCCATCCTCCTGTTGGTGTTGTGCGCCTGTGGATCAATACCCGCATCTGCAGGTGACAGAAATCTATGTTCTACCTTCCTGTCTCTGCATCTGATCCAGTGATTAAAAGAGGCCAGGGGCAAAATGATAAAATTACACAAATGGGATAAAATCACATTGTGGGCATTCCTAAATTAATCTGGCCTTTCAGAGTCGCATTACTTGTGCTGCAGCAGGTATTGAGCACCCTAACATCTCTTGATAGAATCGGAGTGAATGTTAAAACCTACTTTGCCTTTTCCACAGCAACATTCTGCTTTGCTCTGCTCTTTTCTTGTAATGACTTCAGGGACCTCAGGTGTTCTTCAACCTTTATAGTCAACAAAACACTAAGTCCACAATTGGCTCAAAACCTTTCTGTTCTGCCTGCAGCTACAGCTGTCCAATTGAGATTTTTGTCATTTTGGACTCAAGTTTTTTTGAATTATTGATGGGAAAAGACAGTCATGCAATATTTAGTAGATTTAGCTACCTCTAGACTGTAAAGTTTTAATCCTTCCTCTTCCATTTATAATACAGAGATGCGCACACACAAAAAAAAACAAAGCAGCTTAATATTTCTTTAGCTTCAAACTGTGTCTGTTAGTCGGCACAGCTGCAGTTTTACGGTGACAGGATAGAGCTGTGCAACACTGGCCCCTTAGGAAAAATGAACATGCTGAAGTGTGCTACCTCCAGAACAAAACATTTGACATGTCTAAGAAAGAGAAGGGTGAGAAATTCTCCAGAGAGAGACTGAGGAGGTTGATGTGTGGGCTTCTGAATCTCCGCTGATCATCTTTTGCTATCACACATTTATGTGAAGGACTGCAGGACTGAGAATGGTGTTACCCATAACAAAGTAGAAAAGGGAAAGTGCTAATGAGCAGCCCATGAGCAGTCAAACCTCTGCAAGTGTGTTAGAGAACTGGAAACAGAATCAGGCAGAAGTGCGGATTATTCAATGTGCACACCTTTTGCCAAAGCAAATAATCTTCCCACAGAACTTTTTTGGTTTTCACTTCAATAGCCTCATCGGGATGCTTTTAACATTGACTTCCTTCCCCCGTGGGAAGCAGCGCAAAAATGTAGCAATGACAGCTGCCTGAGCCTGCTTCTACTGACGTTAATGCTCATGTCAACAGTGTTACAGAAGTATCAGCCAATGTTAAATACTGATCACTGTGTCAACCTGAAAAAATGTTAACTTCCATAAGCAGCAGTAAGCAGTGTTTATTGTTTATTTTTTCTACCCTATTTGATTGCCCTTTCAACTTCTAGAACTTGGATATACTGTTTATCTTTCTAGCTTGGCAAAAGCCTTCCTTCCCTGTTGCTTGGGAACAATATACAACAGAAATTATCTTTAAGGGTTGTTTTTTTTATTATGAAGTCTTTATCCATTCTTACTCTTGAAAAGAATAAGAAAGCCAGTACTCTGATAGATTTTATAGATTTTTTCAAAGTAATCTGAGGAGACTTGGCAGCAGAGGCTGTAGCTATGAGGTCCACTAATCATGCAGTTCAGCTCAGGACAGCTATACTCAAAACTCCCTCTTATTGTTAGACCCATTCCATTTTTAAAAGGGCTGGATTTTATGAACTGAAATGGGCCAGAAAGCTCTTGTCAGAGATGAGAACCCTTCCCTGCTACTGCAAATACATAAAGTTCCTTTCTACTACAGCAGTTGTGGCCAGAGACCTCTGCCAAATGTCTTCTCCAGAAGCCTATAGAGAAAGTGTGTTTGAGCCTTAAAAGGTGAAGCTATGAACAAAAAAAACACCACATAAAG
Organism: Upupa epops; assembly: GCA_013397515.1. Taxonomy (NCBI): domain Eukaryota; kingdom Metazoa; phylum Chordata; class Aves; order Bucerotiformes; family Upupidae; genus Upupa; species Upupa epops. The sequence continues at coordinate 491,944 of VZRI01001621.1, read as the reverse complement.
GGACTGTTCCTAGAGACAGGACCTACTTTTGAACAAGAGAAAGACAGGAATAATCATTTGCACCAGGTTTGTAACAAAAGGGTAGTCAGGGGTGACTCACCTCTGACAACACCTATCTCAATACAGTAAAAGACCCAGAAGGGCTGAATATGACGACCTAAAAACAAAGTGTGTAAGAAGTTAAAGGAAAAAAATCATGCTGATTTTGTTGCTCTGTCAGGCTGTATTCAGCCATGGCCATGGACTCTTGCAAGTAAAACACAACATAAAAAGAAAGACAGCTAATATAATTAACTAATTTGCCTCAATTAATTTGCTTTATGAACAATGAAGTGGTTCCTCACTTCATTGAAACCAATGAGTTGGATGTGTGTCCTTGCTGAAATGAGCAAAGTCCAGCTGAAAACAACCTGCTTTCCCTATGGTTCAGACATGAATAATACATGTGTCTGTGACAGCTTCTCCCAGTCACAGTACTCTGTCTCCTCATTTATTAGGACACAGCAGAGGTTTGAGCTGGGTCTGGGAGTCAAAAGCTACAGGGTCCATGGCTAATTACCCTGTTAAAACAGGCCCAAGAGCCCAAAGGAAGATTAACTTCTCTGCTTGAAATGAAGATCTGCTTGTAATTATCTTCAGTGTTGTTTCGTACTCCACTTGCTCATCTCCCAGTATATTTTCAATTACAGCCAAGAACTACAATAAAACAGCATTTTATTACTAAGCCAAGTACTCTAAAATTAAGAACTGCCAGAATTAGAACTGCCCATACAACTTCAATCTGCCCCCTCTGTAAGTGTGCATGGTTTTCATTACACGATCACACAATATTTGATCCACAGGACCCTTGATTCATCTGCATTCCAAACACACTGCTGGGGACTTTGGGGATATTAGGACAAAAACCAACCTTATTTTTCAAATACCAGATCACCCACAGTTCCAAAATACAGCAAAAAGTACTTCAAAGCATTTTACCTCTTATTTCTATAGATTTAGGGAAAGAAGCACAACAGTTGTGACTATCACAAGGTGATGACGCATAGATGTGAACGAGAAGTTAGAGCACATGATTTATACTCTTCTGCTACATATCTCCAGACTATACAGCGTCAGTTTATGAAGAACCATGAAGTGAGAATTGAGAAACTGAACTCTTTTCTTCATCCCCAACACTGCAAGTGGTTCCCCAGGATCCAACCACACACAAATCTTATCACTAGAGCTGCTTCAACACTGTTGACAGCTCTTAGCAGAAAACTTCAAGGTTCTTCAAGGATTACTGCTCAGGATCCAGAACCTGGAGTGCTTTCACAGGCTACCTTAAAGAGTTATGGAAGTTATGGTATTATGCCAGAAAGCATATGGCAGAAAGCCATCCACATCTGGTATGCAAGCACTGCACTGCTGTTTCTAACAATGCATCCGTGCTATCTACTGCAGGCACAGCAACTCCACTCTGTGTAAGTGTGCTCTGCCATGCCCCAAATCATATGCAGCTGCATATCACCTCTCTTTACTGGCATTTGTTCTAGACAGTCATCACACTATAAACAGATCCCTGGGACCGACCTCTTACCTACTTGGACAGCAGTCAGAATCAGACACCTAGGATGGACTTAGACTATACACTCTAAGCTTCACACCAGGTCAGTTGGCTTCTGACAACAAGGGTAATAAAACGTCAACTTCAGAGTGAAGATCTCTCAAAACTAATAAACATGACTGCTTCATATACTCTTTGGCAGTAATTCCAGTGCTATTCTAAAGTGCAAGACAATACTAGTTTGACTACATTCAGGCAGAGGAGATGGAGGAAAGAGGTAAGGAATTCAGTTTACACTGTAATCCAGAGTTGATTTATCAGCAATAATACCCTTAATGGATACCTACAGGTAACAATGTTCAGGTTTTTTATTACTCACATCTTTTAAGAGGGTCTGATGACATTCTGAATCTATGTAAGATGCATACACTGTAGATTGAAATCTCTATTACTTCTCCACTCTGCTTAAAGGGGAAAGTGCCAGCTTTTGTCTCAGATCACAGCATTTTAGCACTGTGTTACGCATAGACAAGTGGCACCACCCTGTGCCACGTACAGTCCTCAGGAACCTGCAGGTCACACTCATTCTGACATCAGTGGAATGCATGGAAAGAAGCTATTTTCCAAGTTCAGCTGTATAAAAAAAAAAAGCCCACAGAGCTGTGCTACAGCATTGGCTCTCCAGGAAAGCAGGGTGGACAAGTAATGCTGCTCAGACTTCTGGGGCAAGAAGCAAAGTATGACTCAGAAAATCCCACCTTTCACATCTCCACACCATCCTCTTCCACCCAGTGCACTCCTGGGCTACCAAGTCAGATGTGTAAGGAGGAGTGTGTGCTGCAGGCGGTGGTAGATCCTGTGGGACAAGAGCTGGCTAGCTGGGCAGGCTACTGCCTTGCCCTTACTCCCTGCTTTGTCATCTTTTTCTCTCACCACACAACAGAAGTTTCTCCTTTGGTTAGGTTCAGAAGATAAGTTTGACTCCTTTAGGGCATTACAAAGGCAATGGAGATCCAGGTAGGGCATAAAGGAAGGGTTGCAAATTTACCCAAAACAGTGGCCTTACTAGGGGCAAAAAGTCAACAAATCCCTGAGGTTAATGGCCCCTATGCTGAATCTTTGCACATGGAAGGACTCCAAGTATTAGAACAATGCAGAAGAAAAGAACCACAGGCTGCAGAACCCTTTATTGTCATGTGCTGCACTGATAGAAATACTACGCAGGTTATTTCTATTAAGAAATATGTTTTTACACCCTAGCCATTCAATGTTTTACCTCCTTTTTAAGCCAGCCCAAGTATTTTGCAACAGCAAACCCATCAAAAGCAAACTGTACATACATCATCTTTTGTTTTCCCTGGGTATGTGGCATAAACACTTGGACACTCTGTAAAAACAACAATAAAACCCTTGAATGCAAGTTTCTCATCTAGAGCTAATCGAAATGCCAGATGCATCCTTTACCAGTGGCCACAAGAATTTTCTTGTTTAACTGCAAAGGAGTCCACACTGTTCTCTCGTCTGAAATGGGTCTTAGGCAGATATTTATAGCCTGTGGTGTACTGTCTACATTCCTGGGGGATTCTCTGCTTTACTACCATTGTTAAATATAGTTTTCTCTGTTCAGAAAACATGTAAAATAGACAGTCAGAACTATACGTAAAGAGGGTAGAACCTTGTCTTCTTTCCAGCCCACAAACCACTTGTTTGTGCTTTACGCAGAGGAACATAGGAGGTTTTCAGTGACAGTGAAATTATACAGGAATTGCAACAAGGAACATTATGATGTTGCAGATGATACTGAAATAGAAAGTTTTCCTAAGCTACTCTTTCTATTACTCCTACTAAATACAAAAACTCCAATAAAATGGCATTCATTAAGCACTCCATTCCCAAAAGGAGTTTACAAACAGTTAAAAAAAGCCCACAGAGATGCAATGATGCAGATGCACAAGCCACAGGAGTTCCATACTTAACCTACACTCAGATGACTGGATTGTGTTCTACTTCAGGCATATTATAAAACAAATTTCATCCCCCAATGCTCCAAACCTCAGAGAACATAGAGGGCCAAAACTGAGATTTCCATTTGGATTCAACCCTGACTATACTCTTCTGGGCCATTTCCTACCTGTTAGTTGTAAATGAGGTCTCCTGACACCATAAATCACACACAATAAGGACGGTGGTTTGGGGTGGGGGTTTTTCACAAAAATGACATCATTTTAAAACCAACAAGTATGATGAACACACTCTACTGTCAAATAAGCATTCCCAGCATTAAGAACATTTTTTGGTTTTGAAAGAACACTGGGAAACTAATGTGGACCAGCGAGAATAAAAATCATTTAAAACACAATAAAATTGCAACTTACAGAAGAAAGGCTACAGATTTATAAGAACTTGTAGGTGCTCACCTGTTACTCACCACAGGGCCACAGGCCAGCCTTGCAAACAAGGGATCTGAAGGGAAACTCCCCCTGATGACACCTCTATGAAAGGAGGACAGTGAATACAAGGCAGCCCCTTGCAGTGATCTCGATGATGTTGTATTTTGCATTAGCAGAAGGAAATCTATTGCTGTAGACAATTCATGTGTGATAATTCCTAGCTAACTAGATTCTGCCACTATCTGCTGCTGAAGCAGTTCTTGTAACACACATCTCTGAACACACGACACTGCTGAAGAATGGGAAACAGTCATTTCTATTACCAGAGCACCTCACTGCTCTCAGCTGTGCAAGTGCAGGGGTGTGGGGTTGCATAGTCCACACAGAGTCTAAGTGCATGCAATATTTCTAAAGCAAGTCTTGTTTGATAGAGAAAGTACTACTTAAATACTGTGTTTAGTAGGCTTAAGCAACAAGTATATCCCTTTGCATTAAAAATGGGGTGAAGGAGGACTTGCAGCACTTTAGCATGACTCAAACATCACTTTTCTGTGGCTGGGGATCAGAGAGATGGCTTCAACACTTTGTATTGCACAACAGATTCCTTTATTTGATTATTTCAGAAGACGTGATCCAAATTGCCCCAAGACAAGACACAGTATTTTTCAGGCCAGTCAGGCAAGTGCTGATGGGCAATTAAAAGTACAACTACCATTAAACAGCAACTGTTGGGGAGGGAGGCAGAGGAAGGTAAACTTTTCAGCATGATGACTTCTGAACTTTAATAGGTAAAGGCAAAAAGAAAGGCAATTTGGAATAGTGTTCTGTAATTATAAAACCATAACCTATTACATCAAAATGGGCACTTTCACTGCAATAATCTCACCAAAACACTGTTTAGTTAATTTCAGTGCTACAAGAAGAATGGTGTTCAGTTGTACTCCCTTCACACCTGGCACTGGGAAATCACATGATGCTTTTGGAGTCAATACAGAGGTTAATACCATCCAGAGAGAGTTCTGATCATGTTATCCACAGGATAAATGACTCTGAACTGGCATATGTCTTTCTCACATCAGTTTACTGGCTGATGTCAAGCAGGTGAATGCAATGAATAGTGAAGAAACTAGAAGGAACACTCCAGGTGAAACCACATAAGACTTTCTTTCTAATCAAGCAGTAGCTGCTCTAACAAGGGCTATTTTTCTCCTCCATTCCCCACCCACCAGCAAAACCAGAGCTTTGCCATGTAATTTGATTCATAGCATTTATTCCCTGCAGCTTCCAGCAAGGAAAGGTTTTGGGCACTCAAACAGGACAGAAATTAGCACATCTATAGTTTGAAAGTTAAGGAGAACTTAGAAAAAACATTGCAGTGTTAGTGAAAAGAACTTCCTGCAAGGGAAGATTTAAGAGGGAGTGTGTTTTGCTTCTCCAAAGACAGAAGCATTCTTAACCAATAGCCCAATTTCTTTGCTAACTTGTGATGAAGACAGGATTGATATTACAGCCAGCGTTGGATATAGTTTTGAGCCTGTAATCAAAGAGCTACAACAAGCTTGTTTCAACTGTTTGAGTTACTGGACTCTCTATACTTCAGGCATTCATTATTTTCAAGTACTGCAACACTGGCAAATCTGGCAGACTAACTCACTAGCTGCTTTGTACCTAGAATTAAGTCATCAAATTTACATCACAAAGAATAAATGTGTTTTAAACAGCTTAATTCCTTCCCTCACTCTCTTTAAGCAGCAGACAGCATGAGAAGCGCCCACTGCAGCTCCATCAATTGTTCGTGAAGACTGGAAAGGGAAAAAACATAAATCCACTAATTAACAGAGAAACAGCAATATGTGGAATCTGGCCTCCACTGCAACCAGCAGGACTTTGCCAGCCAAGTTCACCCACTGAGTTTAACAATAGTTGTTGGAAAAAATGTGAATAGCTCCATTAGGAGTTTGGAGTGAGAAAACAAAGTCACTTGGTGGTTGATTACAGTGGAACAGGATGAGAGATCAATGGAACAGAGGATATTTATCTGGCATACTAAGGTCTGCAACAATAACACTGTCATCAGTGTGAAGGTACAAGAAAAATTAGCTTACCTCGTATAGTCTTATGGTTTCAGAAAGCATTTGGTAGGAAAACACAGAGCTTAACTGTGAGAGTAAAACTTTTAGACAAGTATTTCATCCTGCAGTTTTGAGCTTATATAAAAGGCAGAAGGCAAAGAAAAGCTATAGATCAAGTCAAGAGTCATCCTGAAAGAAAACTCCATTCCACAATCATGTGCCCTGATGCAAGCAAATGCTATCTTTCTGCTTCTTTTGATCCAAAGTGACATAGAAGAGCTTTACGGTAAGATATTCTTACTTCCTTCCCAAGCAAGCCGTCTCCTTTTTCACCCTTAACTCTTGCAAAGCAGACACTTACAATCTACTCTACTGAATTGACTACACCACAGACGTACAAGACCTCCAGTTCTTTTTCTGCCTTACAGGCAGTTGATCTCTACCAGGACAAAGCAGATCTCCACACCAAGAAATGCTTTTTCGGTGGCAGCAAGTACAGACATCTTGTCTCAGCCCTATGCCTCTTGTCAAATACCCAGAGACACCTGCAACAACAAAGATCCTCCCTTCAACTCAGGTGCCTTCTCTACACCATCAAAGCTTTTTATAGGTGATTGCAAACTGTGATGTGTTCAGCTCTTAGTTCCTGGACAAGGGTTTTTACTTTTCTTCACCAAGAAAAATTTGGATTTCCTTTGAGTATGCTCTCAGAGCTACAGAAGTAAAATATCTCCCTCCCTCTTGCTAGTTCCCAGCTACTGTGAATCAGACAGCTCCAACTCAGCTGAGATCACTGTGCTGATAAATCCTAGCTGCTAAGGAAGTTTCTGCTCTCAGAAGTCTGGAGATATTCAGAAACCTAGAAGACAATTAAACAGAGTTTTCCTCTCAAAAAATAGAGCAGAGATTTTGTAACATGAATCCTTTTATAACCCAGTTATTCTTTCAGTGGAGCAAAGAGCAATTTTTTTTCCGTAATATATGTGAACAAGCCACAAAAAATACGTAATTTATAGCTTTCTGGTATATAAAGCCCCAGTGTTTGAAAGAGGCTGTAGAGGGCAAATGTCAAAACAACATCACTGGAAAGGAACTGAGTTGAAAGAAAACTACATACTGCAGTAAGATAAAGAAAATCTTAGATGTTGACATAAAGATAGTACTGATCATTGCAGCTACCACCAGCTGAAAAGAGAGGAGAAGGGATGGAAAAATGCCACTTCCACAGTGACAAACTACCAGGTAGACTGCCTCACCACCCGATGACACTGAAGCCCCACCTTACACTGCAGTCTTCCAGACATCTTCTAACTGGACTACACAAGAAACCTAAAGTATCTCACATGACAGACGATTTGATTTGGTTGGATTTGATTTGATTTTGAGCAATAGAAACATGAGCCAAAGCTGGAAAACATTGTGACGTTTCACAGGCCACCAAAGGGTTCATAATAAAGCTCCTGCATTTGTTGTCATCAATGGTAATGAAATGCTAACATTAATTTGCTCACATTGTGGAAATAGCAAAGACGGAATTCAGACACTTGACCCCAATAGTTTACAACCTTCCTCTTAGTTTCGTCTCAAGATTTTTTCTGAAGAAATAAATAATCTACCCAGCTGTACCACAGGATACAAATAGAAACACCAAGTGGTGAGATTACACAATATTGCGGATCCAAAGGCTTTGTTAGGCACAAAATCATTGGAAGGCAATTCAATAGGAATGAAAAGAGCCGTGATTAATAATTGATTTTTTTAATGTTGACTGTTAGATATTTTATTTGTGTTTCTGCAAAAACACCTGTTTTGTTTTAATGTTCTGCCACTGATCAGCTCCTTCATAAATATTTCTACTTTGCAGTATAAAAAATTTAAGCTTTTAATTAAACTGTCATTGATGTTTTATGGCAATAAATGCATGGAAATAAATGATGGCATTTAACAAAATGTACACATTTTTATAGAGATGATCACTGCTGATGTTCCTGGGGTAACGTGAAGGATGGTAGTGTCTTCCTATTGCTCATCAGAAAGACTGTTTAATCACTTGGCTCTGAAGATTATTAGTTAAAAACTGCTGATTGAAAAAGAGAAAGAAAAGGGATTGGCTGACTTTCTGCATTGTGAATGTTCAAGCAGTTATATGCAGCAAAATGCTCTCTTGTATTACTCAGTAGTCCTTTCATATCTTGACACTAGAAATTTACAAAAGCAGAGTCATGGTTTTTGTGTAGTTCTTTCTATGTATTTTAGAATTTGGACTTATTTTTTTTAAAGATCTACAAGGACTCTGGAGAAGTTCAGTGGAGGGGAAGATTATTTCACTACTGAAGCTCTTGTCTATAGGTACAGAAATTTTATCCTATAAAGGAAAGAATCAAAAATGTTTATTCTTAAATACTACCAAAAGAAAAACCCCAAAACCTTTTTCTGAAAAGATCTTAAATATTCTCATAGCATATTATTTGTACACTGAAGTTACTGAGCTGGAAAGAGTGCCTTTGATAAAGGTGTACGTTAGAAGGTATGAGGTAACTGCTCACATCAGTTCAGAGATATCTCTTAGGAGCAGAAGCATTAATGCTAGTACAATTTAAAAACAAGATCTCACTTTCATTTAAATATGTTCATTTAATTTTGAAATGTACATAAGTCTTTAGTTGTGGATGATTTAACTCTATGGATTATAAAATTAAAAAAAAACCTGCAACATAGACTTATTATCAAAAAACCCTGTAAAGGAAAAATCAGTGCTCTGGCTTCACTAGGAAAGCTTCCTTCTGTTCTTCCAGCAGTGAGAGACTGCTGCAATGTTGTGCAAACATCAGCAAGAGGGACTGCGGCTGCACTGCAGATGGGGAGGTGCTGGAACTTTGCAGTTAGTTTGCACTCTGATACTTTTCTTGCCATATTCCAACCAAAACGAGAAAGAACTGAGTCCCACCTTCCCTCCCCCCACTCAATGCAAGCACTACTGGGACTATCTGTCATAGAGCAGACTAGAAACCTTTAACCTTATGTTCCAGCTACTCTAAATATTTCCTAAGGCCATTTTATGTGGCTTTCTTTTATTCAATGGCAAGGTAATTAACAGCAAGGACGGGTACACACATGATCATTTTTCTAATTCACATACTGCCCTGGAGATTGATGCCATAAACATCACCTATAAAGTATTAAGTGCCTTTGACTCCTATGGTGATATGGAGATTTCAAACTCAGTGAGTGGTGGCAGGCCTTCCCTAGCTCTATCTCCTAGGGGCAGCGGTGTGACAAGCAAAGTGCTAACGCTGTTCCAAATCTCCTCTGTGTCCCTAGTAACTAGCAGTTATTTTCATTTCTCTGCCTTTGTTTGGGCTAGAGGAAAAACAGCACTTTGAGTCTAAAAGTATATACATGAAAGTAAATCAAGTTTCTATTACAGTTAGATCAACCTCAATCCATTAGGAATATCATCCAGGCTGTGTGCAGATACCTAATGAAGTGGAGCAGCCAGAGGCACTTTTTGTTCAGTTGAAGCAAATCTCATGGAAACATCCTGAAATATTCCCATTGGCCAGTGCTGCACAGCCCGCTCCTTCAACCTTATGCTGGTTCATAACAAACCAGATCCTCCTTGCTGCTCTGACTACTTCACAACTGGGATGTGCAAGCCAGGTAGAAACCCAAGCCCTGCAATCTCCCTTTCACCTACCAGGGAAGTTTCTCCAGCTCTGTAAGGGCAGTGAGATCTGGCTGGGGCAGCTCCTACACATGACAGCACAGTGCAGACTGAAGGGAAAAGTAGGGATAAATTAATAATGAATTTGAAACTAGTAAATATGGTCATAAATCAACCCTTCTTTCTAGCAGATATTGACATTACAGAAAAACCCTCCAAGTGCATAAGCTTTGCCCACTCTCTCCCTACGTTGCCAAAGGAAAGCACTTTCTTCTGGTAAATGACCTTTAACATCTTCACTTTCCCATCAGGCAACCTGTGTGTTTTAAATGCAGTGCCACACAACATGTACAAGCCAAAATACCAAGGTTATACAATCTCATCCTATTGCACCTTGAACTCAAGTCATATTTTCAGGACACTCCTGAAGGAACAAGGATGTCCTAGGAGACTGCGACTGAATGTGTTCCAGCAGCAGGACTAATTAAGGCTGTTGCTGATCTAGGTGGAATCCCCATAGGCTACTGAAAATCCATTTACTCTTTCCTAAAAGTTTCAGTGAAAATGAAGGTCCAAGTAACTCTTTGGGAGCCCATGAAGTTGCAATGACAGAGGGAATGAATTCAGCCCACACTGAGTTAGGAGTTCAAATTTTTTGTTAACATTCAAAGAACAGTCTTCCTCATATGACCTCCATTCACTTCTGCTGGCTTGTTCCAATATGCACAGTTCCTCACTCCTTTCCTAGGAAAGAAAAAAAGAAGTCGTAAAGGCAACACACTCCAGTTTGGGTTTTATGTGAAAATCTCTCTTGCCTGCTAGTTCCTACTGGACACTTCCGTATGGTTCCAATATGGGTCATGAATGTCCATCTCTGAAACAGAAGTTATTTAGATCACTTTAGGATGTGTAATGGTTTAGGGAGAGGGTCTTAATTGGTTTGGGTTGGTGCCTGTAATTCTAGCACAACAACCAGATCTCACCAAGCGTTCAACAGGCAATGAAGCAACTTTGCTAAAAATACTACAGAAGAAAAGGGAAAAAAATCCAAATAAGTGAAAGAACCAAAAAGGTAAAATAGAAACTGTGTCACAATGTCTTTACACACGCTCTGAGAGAAATGGGAGACAGCTAACACATTGGGTTTTGGCCTTAGATGAGAGGTATAGGGTAAGAGAGTGTACCCCACATTCATAACCACAAAAGCCACCACACACACCACACTCACACCCCACTTTCCGAGTGGGAGGGAAGGGGCAGGAATACAGCACAAAATATACATTTGGTGCTTGTGGAAAAGTTCCTTTTCCCAATCCTCATGCAGACATCAGCACTCGGTGACGTCTCTAGCATAATTTTAGCTCCTTTCAGATCAGGGTTCTTCTTTGAGGCTACAGCAGCATCAAACATAGATGATACAACAGAATTCCAGACTCTAAGCCAATGGCTTAGGAGATCAATACTTGTGATCTCTCTTTCTCTCTCTTAGTAGAGGCTTATTTCAGTCTCTTAGTGGCAGAGCATATAGGATTTATACCAGCCCAGTGGAGACAAAGCCAGCATGGCAGTGGTCACATGGGGAACACCTATTATTAGAATAGGCTTTTCAGGGTCTTGTCCAAGGGCTTTCTACAGGCCTTATGCAGAGCCTCCCTTTCTTCCTCCCAGTGGTCAAGCACCAAGGGAGGTAGAGGGTTAAGAGCTCATCTCTGTCTGGCATCTTCAAAGGCATTTAGACTGTAGCGCAGTTTTGGAGGAGCTGCCCTTACTTCGGTCCACTGCCAAGAACAGGAACAAGCTGGTGCTGGCTTTTCTGTATCTGAGCCCTCAGTGAAAGAGAGGAGGGATGCAGGTTCACCCCCACAGAAGGAGATTTGCAGGTACAGAAAATGGCTTCTCTCTTCAGCTTCTCTGTGTTTGAGCTCCCAGTGCAGAAGAGGACTGTGGCTATCCCCACAGAAGAGCTGCATCCAAGCTTTGTATTCCGTCCTTTGGTGGCAGGGACTTGAGAGCCATTGCTCGTCCCTCCCACCCTTAGGGGGGTGGGGGAGCTCTCTTGTGGAGAAGCTCTCTGTCTCTCAAGATACATAGCAGCAGAAGCAGCAGAAAGGTGAAGATGACAAAGAAAGGTGAAGAAGCAGGAAGTACTTTCCCTTTATGGACTCTGTTTACCAATCACCTGTAGAGTCCATACCCTGACACAGGAGGTCTAATAAGAAAGCTACCTCCAGCTTCAAAACACAATGCTTTTTTGGCATAAAAGCACTACAATTAATATCTGAAAATTTGAGGAAGGCTAAAGGTGGAAGTAATCTTCCAAAGCCGTTTTTGAAAATTACATATTTGTTTTCTATTCCCATTCTGCAGATAACACCAGCACAGAGTGATGGAGAAACTAGTACATGCATGGCTGAACTTCTCATTAATAAGGACACTACTCTCTGGATGATCTTGCTCCCTTCCTCTGTCATGCTGAGAGAGAAGGACACCACAACAGATGTGAAAAGATGAAATACTCCAACACTTCATAAAGCATAGCAGCTATTTTTGTTAATCAGTAACTGCCACTGGCCTATATATCTATTAGGTTTGCATACAGTACTGGAGGGAGTCTGGCTGTTAAGATACAGGACTAAGAACTGAAGAGAGAAGTGTCTTCCCACCACAAACTGCCTGTGTGCAATATTTAATGAGTGACCTTCTGTTCCTTACTGTTCAAACAAAACTTCCAAACTCTTAAACATCTTTGACATTTCGAATTGCAGGGCAGAGAGACATCTCACTGTGGGTTTGTATCGTAACAGGCTTCTGATCATTATGTAAGTGCTAACTTCATACAAATAATACTGTTGCACATCCATGCACACAATTGGGTCAGAGAGCTACTCAAGGTTTTGTAGTTCAGTGTTTAATGTTCATCACAGGACTAGATGTTTGAGCTTCTAACCAATAACCAGATTTTCTAAGTTGAGAAACAGGAAACAGCTTCCTTGGTTTTTAGTACTCAGATGAATATATCACATCCAGAGAAACCAGTGGTACAAGTAAGATTGAAATGGCAGCCTGGGCCAGGAGCTGGGAACATTGTTCCAGCAGGAGTTTGCTTAGTTCTTGTCCTGCATGACAGCAAGCGACTCACTGAGATAAAAACTAACTCCTGCAAATTCCCATCACTTAACACACTCATGTATCTTTTTTCTCTGCCTCAGTTATCTATAAACCCTCCCTAACCAAGGACTAGGGACAAAAACCAAGCTACAGACTCTGAGAGAGTCAGATATTCTAAGAATAAGGAATGTGCAGCTGCCTATTAAAAAAAAAAAGTTGGCAGTCCATTCAAATTGCCAAGAAAATGCATTGTCTGAGAGAGAGAACCACGACAAAATGGAAATCATGTCAGTTTGTGCTCCGCTAGCTGTTATGAAACACAACAAACAGACAATACTGTCTTGTCTGGGGCACTATCATCTACTGTTTGCATGGGTAATAGTTGTGAATTAGAAATAAAGTATTAGGTACTGCAAGTACCTAATGATTCCAGTGGATAGGAAGTATTGCGACTGATTCCTACCATTCTACTTAGTGCTTTCCCCTGCTAGGCAGCAGAGGATGTGTAGGAGTAAGCAATGCTCAAATCAATGTTTATTCTTAATTAAATCCTTCCTCTGCACCTTGTTCAGGACCTAGCAGAATGAGGGCCCCTAGAATGCATGTGCAAGCCACGTGAGAGATCATTTACACCACACAGCAGAGAGGATAAATCGGGTTCATAAGACATGTTATTTCCAGCTGTGATGTTATACATACTGCTTTTGAGAAGCAGCGGGAGCCATCCTTTTCCCATGCAGCTGCTTTCAATACAAAAAATGGTTTAAATGCCTGAGAATCACTAAGGATTTTTTTAGAAACCATAGCAGTTTAAGACTGAGTTGTTGGACTTTTTTTAAGAAGCGAGTAGAAGAGGATAGCAGGCAATGACGATGCCTCTTTGTTGGGTAAGAGAACCTTAGCTGCCAAAATTGTTCTTTGCTGGTCTTGTCACCAAGAAATACTCTTCTCCGACAAAGCTGTGATACTCCAGAGTAAATCTATTTCAATTTTGCTACAGCTCTTCCTTCTGAGAAACCCGTTTCCTGAAATAAAAATCACAGCATGGTGACAGTGGATGCTAGTCATAACAGGTGTATTACCAACCCCTTGCCTCTTCCTGCAGAGGCGACAGGAACAGCTGCAAACCTTCAGAGAAGAGCACCTTTCTGGCTTTGCTGATGAAGCCAACTTCCTCTCCTCTTATTTTTCACTAGCTGAGTATAGTGCAGAAAATGTGCTGCTCTGCAGATGCCTGTGTGTGCTGGTTCTTCTCAGGCTATTTCCCTATCACTTGCTGTAGCACCCTTCCTACCTTTTGCACAGAGAGGGGTTTTTAACAAACAGGGCCTAGAAAATAGCCTGGACACCAGGCAGCTCCTTAGGGGCTGGACAGATTCTGAGATCCTTCTTCCACTTGTCAGTCTCATGAGGGAGATACGAAAGAACTGCTTGCAAAGTACAAATCAGGAGCTTGCTCTCAGAGGAACTTAATAGAGCTGAGATACAGCTGAGCAGCCTCATTCAGCCCAAGTCTGTCCTCACGTGTTGACAAGTAGGGACCAGAACCAGATAGCCCTTCCTGCACTCTGTGCTAGCCCAGGAGGGCTGACATGAAAGATCTTCAAGCCACAAACCAGGCAGCAGATGTTCTAAAATAGACCTCTCAAGTATCTGATGAGCTTCTAGATAATATTTGTTACACCTTTGTTATCATCTGCTCTCTTCATCTTGATACAATTTGTTTAAATAAACAACGAGCACAGCTTCAAGTGTCATTTCACCCATTACATGTGCAGCCAGACAGCTGAGGAGGAAGGAAGGAGAATAATAGAAAACTGATGAGAAGAAAATAATAAATAACACCAAAAGAAAGAATGAGCACCCTTAGGGCTATAGTCAGCATCCAGCTGAGAGGTCTGTGGGTACAGAAAAGATTATTTACATTGAACTTTTTTAAAGGTAGTATTATATAAGCCTTCCAGCTTTAACTATTAAAAAGAAAAGTAATTATAAGAATTACCCAAATGTTAAATGGTTTGAAATATTTATCCCTAGTAGAATGTTTTGCATGACAAAAAGAACAAGTTTCTGAACGATGGGTAGGAGGTTTTTATCATTCACTTTAAAATGCAAATATTTTAATAGGTTTCTTTTAATATATATGATAATGAGCTTATAGATGAGATACAAACCACAGGCCAAGTAAGCAGATGTCTTGTCAACAAGGTCTAGAATTTAGAATCATTAGGGCTCTTTTAAGAAACATACTTACTCTGACATAAAGCTGAAGCATATTATAATATTTCAAATTCACACTGCTCTGTGTGACATTTTTTCCTCATTAAAATGAAGAATGACACAGCCAGAGAGAGCCCCGTCTTTCCTGCTTTGTATTTGTAGTTCAAAAGATGTCTCTAGCAAATTGTCCCAGAGAGACAAAATGTTAAGCACCTTGAGTGCAGTTCTGCATGCAATTAATTTCACAGCCCTTGGAAGTTTTTAACATGTTGTGGTGACCATTGAAATAATAATTAGTTGCTGCTCATTGTTCCCTTCTTATTCACCTTATTTTCTGCAATCTGTCAAACCCTGTTTAATTCTGCTCATTTTATTGTCAACTCTTTTACATTGCATGGCTTTCATGATGAAATCCCCAAACTTCTCATTCACCTTTCAACTTTGAAAAGGAAAAAATCAGATAGACCTGAGCAAAGAAAATGCAATCAATGAGAACTGACAGTCACTGTTTCTGAAACTGCAGAGGATAAACACCACATATTAAGCAAATACTATAAAAATTAGGTCAGTTTCTGAGTTAATTACCTATTAGGTTGGGCTTTTGCCAATCCACCAAAATCAATAGAAGGTTTCCTACTGCCCTAAGAGGCTTTTTATCAAACCTTAAAAAGTTCTCTTTTAAACACACTCCACTGTTCCTTTGGCAGACACACATGTAGTCAAAGGCAAATTCAATCCTTTACCTCTTATAATGATGTTTATGCAAAAAACTCTCAACGCACACATAAAATATGTTACTTGTGACTAAATACTGTTGAGCAGTTGGGGAATGTTGGGGGGGGGGAAGGACCTTGTCATTTGTCCTAAAAAATCTTAGGAAAACCCTAACTACAAAGGAAGAGTACAGTAAACACCACCACTGGCACATAGAGAGAAATCGTCACTACTGAGTAGGTATTCCACACAGACACTGGTGCTACATTTTACAGCAGCAGGGAACAAACTTTCAGATCATGCCTTCACATTAATGAGCTCTTTTGCTTTTATTTTTTAAACATAACTCTGAAAAAAGCTAAGCAGGAATCCTCAGCACAGAGGTTTGATGTTATGCACTGAGGATGTGAAAGTGAGCACACATTCATCCCAGGAGACCCAAGGATGTTTCTCTCCCAGACAGAACACATAACCACCAGTGTATATAATCATCCAGTAGCCTCAGCAAAGACCCCTATCTACCAAAAGGTCTCCAAGGGTAACCCAGGTAATTATAGACCCATTAGCCTCACTTCAATCCCAGGAAAAATTATGGAGCAAATCATCCTGGGGAGCATCACAAGTAAAATTGAAAAATGTGATTGGGAACAGCCAACATGGATTCACCAGGGGCAGATCATGCCTGACAAATCTGATGGCCTTCTATGGCAGGTTGACCTGCTCAGTTGATGCAGGGTGTGCAGTGGACACTGTATCTGGACTTCTCCAAGGCTTTTGACACAGATCCCCACAGCCTCCTTCTTGAGAAAATGACATGCTATGACCTGGACAAGTGGTCTGTGCGGTGGGTGAAGAACTTGGTTGTAAATAGCTCAGCCTTAAGAAGGCTTAGGGGGGACCTCACTGCGATGTTCCAGAACGTCAGTGGTGCCTACCAAGAGGATGGAGACTTATTTTTCACAAGGAGTCATGTTGGTTACAAGTTGCCCCAGGAGAGACTCCGACTGGATTTGAGAGCAAAATTGTTCACGATGAGAGCTGTCAGACAGTGGAATGGTCTTCCAAAGGAAGTGGTGAACTGCTCAACTTAGACAATTTTAAGGCTCAGCTTGATAGTGCTCTGGACCAGCTCATTTAAACTGTGTGCTGCTTTAAGAGCTTGGACTAGATGATCCCTGAGGTCCCTTCCACCAGCCTGTGAACCTGTGACCCTGTTATGTTGTGCAACACACAGGGAAGTCAGAGAACTCAGCATCTGTATGTCAAGTGGGACTCAAGTGGACAAGACACATAAAACACTGAGATAAAGATGGACAAAAAAGTAAAACAGGCAGATTATTCAGGCAAAACTCAGATTTTAGCATCCCAGCTCCTCTCTCACAGTACTTTTCTGTCTCTGGCACTTAATAGCAAGACAGAGGTAAAGGAATATTGCTCATCTGGGGACAGAACATTCTGTAAGAAGCCTAACAAAATAATGTGCAGACATCCTGCATGTTAACCAGATGCAGAAAAGAGCATAGGAAACCAAAACTGTATTTGGAATTCTAACAATTTAAAGGGAAAATAAAGCTGGAGTGTCTACTACTTTAGGTATTTTTTCCACATTTAGCATCTAGGAAAATGGCAAAGTTTTTCTGCTTTCCTCATATATTTAGCACATAAAGTACCTTTTCGAACTATGATACTGTCTTAACTGCTCTTGCCTTTCAGTTCAGTTTCCATCACTTAACAGAACTTTGTATTCCTGTGATCTAAACTCCAACAGAGTTCTTTATTTCAAAGCTCTCTGTGGCCCAAACCATAATATCCAAAGAGCAAGATGTTACTTTCAAAGCAAAAGACTTTGAAAAAGGAAAGTCTGGGCAGAACCTGATTGGCACAGCTAATTCACCAATAGAACTTCCCTGGGGACCAAACTTCTAACTGAACTTCCTCAGAGGTTAAGAATTTTCACAATTTATCCAAGTGCAAGACTTACCTTCAGCCTGCTCCTAGAAACTCAAATGTGTATGCAAAGCATAGAACCAGTATAATTTTCCAGTCATAGTTTTCTTCCTAAAGAGAGTGTGATAAAAGAAAGCACACCACAGACGATAACTGTGTTGCTTAAATGTACATTTAGGCGTCTGATTCTGCAATCCAATACCCTATACAGAAACAGAGCAGAAAAGAAAATGGAAAACTTGCATTAATCTTAGTGAACACCAAATTAAGCTTTAAATGTTTTCTCCTGGGAGCAGTACTTTTCTAGTCTGACATAAAGGCTCTTTTTCTCTTGGAGAAGAAACCCGAACACTGTTTCGGCTCTCTCAGTGTCTGCATTTCTGCTCCCTTACTACATCAGTGCTGGGACCAGTCCTCTTCAATCTATTCATTAATAACTTGGATGAGGGATTAGGCTGCACTGTCAGCAAGTTTGCTGAAGACACAAAGCTGAGTGGTGTTGCCCACACCCCAGCAGACTGTGCTGCCATTCAGTGAGAACTGGACAGGCGGGAGAGCTGAGCAGAGAGGTACAAGGGTCAGTGTAGAGTCTGGAATGTGGGAAAGAACAACCCCAGGGACCAGGATAGGTTGGGGACTGACCTGTTGGAGAGTATTGTAGGAGAAAGGGACCTGAGGGTCCTAGTGGACAACAGGATGACTATGAGCCAGCAATGTGCTCTTGTGGCCAGGAGGGCCAACAGAATTCTTGGGGGGGATCAGAAGGGGGGTGGTTAGCAAATAGAGAGAGGTTCTTCTCCCCCTCTACATTGCACTGGTGAGACCACATCTGGAGTATTGTGTTCAGTTCAGCGCACCGCAATTCAAGAAGGACACAGAGCTGCTGGAGGGTGTCCAGCACAAAGTAATGAAGATGATGAAGGAAGTAGAACACCTCCCTTATGAAGAAAGGCTGAGGGAGCTGGATCTCTTTAGCTTGGAGAAGTGGAGGCTGGGGGGTGACCTCATGAATGTCTATAAATATGTGAGGGGTGGGTGTCAGGAGGATGGAGCCAGGCTCTTCTCAAGGTCATCTAGTGATAGGACAAAGGGCAATGGGTACAAGCTGGAACATAGGAAGTTCCATATCAATGTCAGCAGGAACTTCTTCCCAGGGAGGGTAACGGAGCACTGGAACAGGCTGCCCAGGGGAGTTGTAGAGTCTCCTTCCCTGGAGTCGTTCAAGACCTACCTGGAATGTTCCTATGCAACTTGGTCTAGGTGATCCTGCTGTGGCAGGAGGATTGGACTGGATGATCTTTCGAGGTCCCTTCTGATCTCTAATGATTCTATTATATGAGTCTCTGACAACTTCCACTGGAGTATCCAAAGAGCAAGATGTTACTTTCAAAGCAAAAGACATTCAACATATTGGATTATGCCTTTCCCAGGTACAATGTGCGGGCTGGTAACCCGTCACAGTTCAGAGTCTGAAAGGATTTCAAGTACTGGAGACTGAAGTTTTCATCAATAACAGAGGAGCTGCAATTCAGATAAGCTGAGTTCCCTACCAAGCAATTTTGTGAATTATCACTCCTTCCTTTCTGCCTTTGCTACTGCTGCCAGCAGGCACAACCTGTGAGATTGTGCAGAAGGTGCTCATTTCAGAAAAAATCAAGCACGGGATGAAATATCTCCCAGCATTTCTTGTTATCCAAAGCCAAGGCACAATTTTTATGTTAACATGTTTGCTTAACCTTGATGGAAAATATTCTGGCTTCCAAAGTTTTTATTTCCTCTGTAACTGCAACATGTTCACATGAAATTTTTAGCAAAGATTCTATTGCTGTATAACAGGGGGGAAAAAGTTTAATTGCTTGGGAATTGTGGGTATTGAGCACAAGAAAAAAGAAATCACTTTCCAGTAACAATTCCCCTGTGTAACTTCAGTATGAAGTTTTCAATTAAAGAGGCAGAGATGTAATAAGAGAACATTCCATGTTTACACTGCACACAGAAGGGTAGGAAAGGAAATTAATTCCTGTATTGGTCTTCCTACAGACCTGAAGAGACTAGTTCCATTGTAGCACTTGACAACATGCTTTTTTCTAGAGTTTCTTTCACAAACTAAACACAAAGAGGATAGCTACCACCACAGCTTCCCAGGTATAAAGCATGGACTTAGTTCCTTCAGCAGAACACACAGCAGGAACATGCAGTCTGATGGTAAGGTTACACAGTAAAAGGGCAGGGGTTTCTCCAACCAGTATATTGTGCCTCTTAACACTGTACTGTGGACACGCACACAGCTGTTCAGAGCACCAGGAGCTTTTGGGTTTGGGAATGGGAGGTGGTTTTGGTGGTGTGTTATAGGTTTTGTTTTACTTTTTGTTCAATGTCTAACACACTTTAAATGCTTCCCTTACAGAATTTGCCACTGCTTTCTCTAGAATGAACAAATGAAAACACCTAATACAGAAAACCCTAGTATACTGGGCCTTTCCACTCATAGCAGACAGAGGTACAGTCAACACCTCCATAAAAGATACTGCTTTCCCTGCCATGTGTGGGTTTTGGTCCAGTTAATGTGGCACACTCAGCACACCTAGGCTTCACAGTCAGTGGGCACATGTACTGCGGAAGCGCAGATCTCCAGTTTTGCAGATGAGGTTGAATTCATACCAGGAGGAGATACCTAAGGAAGCCTGAACTGATGTAGTATATTTTTATATTTTCATGTAGTATTCAATAAACTCTCAACAATAGGAGAGCAATAGTAATGAGGTAAATATTTCACCACTTTTATTAAGAGTGAAGCAATGCTCTCAAGGCACTTTATTAACATTGTATGCCTTTCTCTCTATCTGTTTTCTACCATGATTTGGAAAAAATAGCTCTTTATTTATCAACTTGAGACACTAAAGCCCTTACTTACCTGGCATTAAATTTCACTGTTAGATATGCAACCATTCATCACTACCAATGTGCTGAAGCACTGCAACAGGTTGTGAATGCCCCTGTGTTCCCTGGAAGTGTTCAAGGCCAGGTTAGTTCAGGCTCTGGGCAATCTGGTCTAGTGCAAGGTGCTTCTGCCCACAGCAGAGGCTCTGAAACTAAACCGTTCTGTGATTTTATTGCTATAGCCCAGCAATTGTGAGATTACATGTACAGCAAAAGGATAGCAGCAGGATAGCTGCTTTGCTGTATGATTCCTTCCGTTTTCTCTGTCCCTTTCATGACATACAAAAAACACTTTCTAAAAACTATGTTCTCACATCACAAATTAGAAGGTCTTCACCTATGATCAGTCATCAGCAAAACTGTGTCCTTGTGCAGTGGAAAACTGGGTACAGGACTGAGTAAACCAGGGGCCCCATCTCTCCTTTAACTTGAGGCCACTGTGGTTTCTGTGGGCTTCTTACCCACAGACTTTGTTTCTTCCCTGTTCAAAGTTTCAGTACAGCACTGACAACATTCAAAAAGCTTTAGCTTATTTTACATTTCTATCCTCTCTTTGTTCTCGCTGGCCCTGGTAAACCTTTTGGAACAACAAAATTCACAGATTATTCAGAATCATGTATATATTTGGGGTGCTCAGTTCTTTGTATCCTTTAAAGTATCCTGATTTTAGAATATGCAGATCAGGCACTCCCATGAAAAAATCAGGTCTTTTCAAAATTGACATCACAATCATGAAAATACTGCAGGTATTAGTAAAGAATAAAGTTCTCTACTTGCACAGAGAAACCAAATCTATCAATTCCTTCTTTCGATGATACCGAGACAATTTATCCCTTATTGCCAAAACAGTCTTGAGCCTTCATAAAAGCAGACAGTTCTACTGATTTCATTCATGAACATTAATGAGTCATGAAAGACAGAGATAAATTAGTGCTCTAGAGAAACCTGTGTATTTCATTTTTGTGGGTTCTAACTGAAAAACACCACCATCAATGCTGGGTAGAGGGAGGGAGGGAAGGAGAGAGGGAGGGAAGTGAAGAAAAGAAGCCAAGAGAGACACAACCCAGTGAGGCATTGAAAAATGTCAGTCACATTTCCAGTGATGCTTCAGTCCACACTTGCATGCACTATGGTTCACCGCATCATTCTTTGAAGGAAGCAGTGGAGGGTAACATGACATTTAACTTGTAGATAATAATTCAACAATGCATGGAAATAAAGAATAAAATGAAACACTGCCTGTTCCTAAAAGTGAATTAACTTACTTTCACTCCTGAACAGTGTTTCTGGAAAGCTGACAGTAATGCACTACAGAAATAAATACATTTAAGGTTAAACTGGGCTTCACCCTACTATGTAACAACTAGAAATGAGCTTGGCAGGGAAAAACCATCACATAGAATTCTTTTTCCCTTATCAAATCAGTTTTTGAGGGACTCATTTGAAATGGTAATGAGAAAGAAAGGATGGGCAATAGAGAATCATCACAGGCGATTGTCTGGGAGTGTTTCGAGGAAGAACTCTAGTTTATGAAGTAGCAGAAAAGTTATGATCAACCTATCAGGGAATAAAGCCAGATGTATTAAGGTTACTGGATATACGATAAGGCATTGCTTTAAACAGGGAGCTCGGAGTTACTGCATTGGGCATTCATAACACAATAATTGACAAATTGTCCTTCGCACCGAGGAATTCTAACAATAAAAATCTGTATGTGATGAATTAGTGTGAGAAGGCTACCAGTATGAGTATCAAGGTTAGGGGTAGAAGTTCTTAAATATTCGGTTCTTGGTTTTCAGCTGAGCAGTGAGCAGCTAAGAAAAAAACTGAAGGTAACAATGTACAATGGAGATATCCTTCAAGAAAATGCTGACAGCTAAGAATAGCAGAGCCATTAAGAGACATATAAATGGCTGTATGCATTGCTAGTGTCTTAATTCAATCTCAGAGACAAATATAGATAGGCTTTATCTTTTAAAATACTACTTCAGAAGCACAATGATATTAACTATTGCTAGAGAAAGGATTCTGTTCCAGAGAACATTTGAGAGTGAAAAATCAAAAGTAGAAATAATGACTCTAGAGAAACTCAATTCCGTTTGGAGACAGACCATTTTATCGCATTATAAAACTGGACCTCAGAGAATCCTAGTACAGGTGTGCCACCAGCCTCTGGGATGGCTAAGGTCCAGTTTTGGGGTTTACCTCAGACCAAGGTTGGTAAGGATTAGAATGACTGAATCACTTGCTTGAGACTTAGTCTTATGAATTCATTATTCATGATGGGAAGTCTCATACACCTGGGTGGCAAACTTGCTGCAGAAGTAGATCCCAGCAGTCAGTAAACTCTTAGGAATTCAAGAAGCCTGCTAACTAAAAACATGATGAGCTTGTCAAAATATTTCATGCTTGCTCCATGTTTGTTCTTCAAGACAGCTGAGGCCAAACTGGAGCCAGTGCAGGAATGTTTATAAAGATGATGGGAACACCGTTCTCAACTTAGAAGGGACAACTACGGGTTTAGCTTGTTTAGGTGAGCAGAATGAAAGCTGAGAGAGAGCATTATTGCCTTCTACAAATATTTCTAGGGGGATAATTATTATGGTGGCAGAAGAACTATTTAAACTAAAGGACAGTGTTGGCAGACAAATAAACTAGTATGATATTTAAGGTGAAATTTAAAGAGGAGTGTCTAGAGGGACATTTCATAATAACCAACGTCAGCAACTAGAGACAAGCAATCCATCTACACACTCATGTGAAACAATTGTGTCTTAGACCTGTGTACCCACAGAACTGGAATTTTTAGTCATGTTTCAATAACCAGCTCATAGTGCTAAAAAAGTGAAGTGCTACTTTTAATGAGAAGCCTAGAAGCTTTTAGAACTGTTTCCTACCCAGCTAAAGCCATTTCAAAATAATTTTTCCCCCTGAGCTGCAGTTTGTGATGAATAAATGATAAAATATGAGGGAAAGGAACAGATAAACCTATAAATCAGGCATGTTGATTTCAGTACAACTGAAAGATCTTTGTTCTTGGTCAATTCTCACAAAAAACCTCAACACTAGAACAGACTATAGCCTCTGTCAATGAGAGAGAGAGAGAGAGAGAGAAGAGGGTGAGAAGAGAGAGAAAAAAAGGTATTTGTTCAGTAACACCCCAAATTCCAGCTGAAAGTACACAGTTTATCAGATTTCTCAAGTATCATCTTTTCAAATTATTCTCCTCTGTGTACAAATGAAAATTGCATCAAATATTGGGTAACATTTCTGTATGAATGCTGCCGTCATACAGTCCTTTAACACAGCTTTGAGTACTTGGTTTAACAAAGGAGAGGTCTGATTTGCTTACATGTGAGTCCCTATAACACAGGCTCAGTATGATTTGAAGTCCTCTGTCACCCTAGTGAGGCAGAGAGGAATTCCAGTTAATACTTAAATCCATTTCCTCTGCTTCCTTCTTCTTGGGCTAAATTATGAGGCAAGGAGGTATATTCAGTCACTTCTGATTAGGTAACCAAAGGAGTTGCTTGTGTGATATTTCAGCGCTAGTTGAATACAGGATCCCCTTTTCAATTCAAATAATCATCACTTCTAAACACACTTTCCTGGACAACAAAGTACCTGACAAGTCCAGCTTCAGGACTAGGCTCAGCAAATCATGCTTGGAGAAGACAGAGCAGGCAAATGCATTAGGAAATGCTGCTAAGGAATTATAGAATCTTTAGGGATTGGAAGGGACCTCAAAAGATCATCCAATCTCCCTGCCACAGCAGGATCACCTAGACTAAGTCACGCAGGAACATGTTCAGGTGGTTTTTGAACGTCTCCAAAGAATGAGACTCCACAAGCCTCCTGGGCAGCCTGTGGGCAGAATAAGGTAAGAACTCCTGTATGTGTAAGGGTTTTGAGGATGGTGACTGCTGGGAAGACACATCATCTCTCCTTCACTAGCAGTGGTCTCCAGAGCTCTTCTTCCACCTTCTAAAAAGCTGGCTCTCCTCACCTGGGGTGTCCCACATTTCTGGAGCCAGCCAGCATTCCCAACAGTGGCAAACTCTGATTTACACTCCATTAAGAATCCCTAAAAAGACTATTAACTCCTGCTATGAACTTTCTGTCATACAAATCACTGGCCAAAGTACAAGAGCTCTGCAGACATGTGCACTTGTTGAGCACATGCCATTATATTTTAACATCCATCACACTTTCTTGGAGTTGTTTGCTTTCCACTCGTGCTCATATTGGTTGTATTTGTTTAATCATGTAAATGCTTATACAGTTGGGAAAGCATAGTAGTCTTTCAAAGGGCCAGTTCACAGAGTAATACACCTAATACACAGAGTAAAACACCTGATACACAGAGTAAAATGCCTGATACACTGAGTAATACATCAGAGCTGGCCCAGTTGAGCTCATTTTTGTTCGTGTATTTTGATTTCAGATGTAATTCAGTGAATAAAATATTCTGGGCCACATGGACTAATGCTCAAAGAATATATTAGCAACCTGTACAATAATGAACAATTCACCTCCCAGACATTGCAAATTACCTTCATAATCTATCACTGTAGCTCTAGAGGAGCCAAGAGCCTAAAGCCAGAATCAAAGTTCTAGCAAAGTCCCACGGCAGACAATATGGGATGAGATTGCATTAGATGAGATGAGGTGAGCCCACACTATTTAATTGGCATCAATCACCAATGTGAAATCTCTTCACTCACTATATAAACCTTACCAAACAGTTCTGGCCTCTGGAAAGCTGTAAGGACTTTTCAAGAAAAATGGCTTTGCGTTAAGGTTTATTCTCAGCTTGCTGACCTGAAGAATACATGAATATTGGACAGACTGTGCCATGAGAGTGTACGTGGGGCTGCTAAACTGTGAACAGGTGCATGTCCCTCACAGCACTGAGCATGACGCAAGTTACAGTTCCAGGGGGTTTCATACCAGCAGTCTATCTGATACCAAAACATTTAGATTCATATTTAAAAACTCACCTCTGCCATTTAAAAGCCGTTAATTATCTCTTGTGACGTAACTAAGTCAAAGGCAAATTGACGCCTCAAATCTTTACCCTAGCAAATAAAAGACCTCACTGTGTGCATTTGGGCTATTTACCAAGAAGGTAAGAAGTATACACATGTAAGATGCACAAGCAAGTATTTTCTGGGTGGCATTGTAATTACATGAGACAGACCGAGCTTTCAGAGGGATTTGATGCAGAGTTGTTTTGTATTCCAGTTGCAATAGCTGAGTGCCATCCAAAAAGCAACTAAGCTGAAAAAGGCAGAAAAACAAAAGCATCTCCTTTGTCCCAAATGAATTCAACTTCATTAGTTTTGGCAGCTTTTCAAAGATCACAAAAAAATATTTGTTTGATCTTTCCCTTCTTTCCACTTTAGGTCAATGATTAAAACATGATCAGCTCAGTGACTACACTTCCAGTTCACAGTCTGTTGGATAAACCTACTAAATACCCATTTTGACAGCTGTGGAAAAAATAAAAAGATAGCAAGGTTTCCTATAAGTGTAGCTCACAGAAAGGGGAAGATTGTTGCTTTCTCAAGTAGTTAAAAGCCTGGGCCATGAGGCAGAACAATTCTGTTCTAATCTTCCCTCTGCAATAGACCTACTTGTTGTCAGCCAGCAGGTCGTTCACACTAAATGTTTCAGAGACATATGTCACAAGCTTGATACCCAAACCAAATTCGATTCCCACTAAGTAAAATGAACTGCAGAAGAGCTCAGGATCACTAGGTTTTCCTTGCAGCAAGAATGCATGCTAATAGGAAAAAGGGGGTCTTCAAGAAATCAGCAATCCATCTCATCCAAAAAGTTGCACCTGTCATGCCGTGTCCTGCCATTACTTAAGGCATGATTTTCAAAGAGTCAGATGCACTGGGGTTTGAATTCCTCACTGCATTGCTGCTGCTAAAACCCCTAAATCCTAAAGAAGGGACCTATCTCATGTGAAGCTTGAAGAGAAATATTCACCTGTTTCAAAGTCTATTCGCACAATTCTCTACAAGTGCTTAAGCAGACAGCACTGTGCACTGGGAAAAGCATCCTATTATCAACTTCACAGATTTAAGGATTAGTCCCAATCCTCTGAGACTATTTAAAAAAAAAAAAAAAAAAAAGAAACAACTTGACAAACAAAAAAACACTGATTTCCTTTGCTCTTGTAATGGACTTGTAAATTCCGTTTAGAAAATCTTCCTCAAAGGAAACATGATCTTTCTTTTGAAAGGAAATAAAATAGATCAGAACAAAGCAGAAGGAGAAATACTGTCCAGGAGGACCTTAGAGTGGCAATGGTTCCCTGGGTTCCTTACTTTCAATATCACAGTTAAAAAAATATGTGGTCTCCTGTTCAAATAGTGAACAATAATGAACAATTCCTTCAATCTTATTAGGATGTCAAATCTGCATCCCAGACCACCATCAACCTTGACAGAGAACCAACTCCTTCAGTAGAAAGGGGTTTTGTTGTCTTATAGAAGGAAAAGCATGGAGTTTTCAGCTCTAGTCACAGGGTGCATAGTAAAAGTGTGAGTCTAATGAAAAAATGTATTTCTAAACTGGTTTTGTGTCTTCTTCATTGTTGATCTGGCTAAGAAACCAAACCTTTCACCCTAGAACAAGGTTCAAATAGTAGGAAATAATGTCTTAAAGCAGTTCTAGTTCAATCCACTGGAAGGGTCTATATGGAAACCTAACTCAGGATTCTGCAATGTCAAAACCAAAATACTCCTCCATGTTCCTCCTTAGAGCCACTGCACATTGTTATGAAGACTACCTAAAGGATATGGAACTTTAGTAGTCTCTTGTGAACCTTTACCATGAGCACCCTCATGCTTTAGCACTTCTCAGGACTAAGCCTGAAGTAGTTCACTGGGTACAAAAGGAAGGAGAAGAGTCACTGTCAAAGAGTTAATGAAAATATGGGACCATTAGTCGTATGAAAAGGGAGATATAAATCATGTGTGCATATAAACAGATCTGTATTGCAACTTGGAAAATGAATCTATTTTGTAGCCTAGGAAACTTCAGCGTCAAGTCTCCTAAACTGTGGTATAAATGTTAATTCCCCAAAAATATATTCTCATCATCTCATGTGCTGTAAGGATACAGATTTGGAATAACTTTTAAAGAAACATATCCATAATTAAATATAAAAGGAGAAAATATAGTAAAGAGCTTTAAGACAGCAATATTTGCTCAGATTGCTGATGCCTACATGAACACTAGCCTTAGTCTGCTGAAGGTGATGCTGGATAGCTTTGTTGAAGTTTGCTTCAGTCTAAACTGACCAACCTCAAAAGTGCTAAATCTGACTCATTTAATCAGATTTCTCTTTCACTGATACAAAATGTGATACCTGCTTTTAATCCGAACTGACAAATTTGAAGGGGAATGTCTGATTCTTAAATGAATGTAGAAGTAAATCTAGGTGAATGAAATTCAACTAGGGCAAGTGTAAAGACTTGCATCTGGACAAGAAAAACTCCAGGTACGAGTATAGGTTGGGAACTGACCTGCTGGAGAGAAAAGGTATTTGGGGGTATTACTGGATGACAGCAGAATGACCATGAGCTAGCAATGTGCCTTTGTGGCCAAGAAGTCCAATGGCATCCTAGGGTGGAGTAGAAGTGGGGTGGTTAGTAGATCAAAAGAGGTTCTCCTTCCCCTCTCCTTCTCTTCTACTCTGCCCTGATGAGACCACATCTGGACTATTGCATCCAGTTCTGGACTAGTCAGTTCCAGAAGGACACAGAACTGCTTAAGACAGTCCAGTGCAGAGACACAAAGATGATGAAGGGAGTGGAGCATCAACCTGATGAGGAAAGGCTGAAGGAGTTGGGTCTCTTAGCTTGGAAAAAAAGGAGACTGAGGGGTGACTGCATTAATGATGTGGTTTTGAGTGTTTACAAATATGGAAAGGGCAGATGTGAGGAGGAAGGACCCAATGCTTCTGGATGGGTGCAAGCTGGAACATAGGTTTCACATAAATATGAGAAGAAACTTCTTCCCA